>JAQGBY010000427.1:0-45558 GCA_034698785.1 Mycogona germanica | reverse complement strand
GTTTAACTTGGAATTTAATTCGCGGCTAAGAAATTGTGTCCTTCCGATAGATAGGTTGTTTTATTTGTTTTCGTATGGTGAGAATTGGGTTACGCGTTTAACAACAAACGAGGCGAATAAATGTTAACTCGCTAAGCTTAGTAGTCAATACGCCTAATTCTCTGAACAAATAAGGTTCCCACTGTTGGGTCTACAAAAATAACTTCTGAGTTTTTCTTCTTCTCATATACGTGTTATAACCGTCTAAGTTTAAGTTAACGTTATTTACACGATAACAGTTTCCATCAGCTGTATTTAAATGATTCGCGCAAAAACAAATAGCAGAGTTCAGGAAATCATCGACGCTTCTTTGTCGTTCTGACAAAATTTAAGATCTGCAATCCCCTTCGAACCGCAATTCATGATACCAGAAGACCCAATGAAAAAAACTGCGACAGGGTTCAAAAAACATGTTTCCGGTTTTGTAATTCTTACCTTTTTCTTGTCGCGCATGGATCCGCGCCCTCTGACCATAATCTTGCAGCCGGTCTCCTGTTCAAGCTGCTTGGCGGTCATACCACGTGGTCCCAATATCCGTCCGACGAAATTGAACTGAAAATACCAAAAAAATAAACACTTAATTGGTAAAAAGGTCTACAGAGTCTTTTCACTGATGGATCACCACTGAACCCAAAAAATGTACAAGGCTAGCTCTCTCTCTCTCCTTTGACAGCTCGAAATCCCCACCCCTCATGTAACCCAATCCCGGTTTCGAAAATTCGTCGATACGACACGAACAAGTGAACCCTCACAGCAACACACCCAATATTTCAAGATATTTATATTTTAAATCACCCTAATCCACCATCCGATATGTTTTCTTAGAACAGTTTTGATCAACGCCGCCGCAAAAAAGTAATTCTCTCATCGCCAAACACTCAAAAGGTCGACAACTTGTATTCTTCAATTACTAGCCACCAGATGTCGACGGATTATTACGGAGAGCAAACGCATCAATGAGAATTCGAAATATTATCAACGAATCTGCGAAGATACAACTTGGCACAAATATGAAGTAAAACATTTTGGTCGTGAACACTGATAACAGGATCCAGGATTCAACAAGTATTCTCTCTTTCTCCCCCACTCCAGTAAAATAGTTCTATTTTTGGGGACGGGTAACAACTCCGCTGGAAACGACCACCCCAAGGAAATAACATTGTTCTCGAACTGTCCTAATGGGAACATAAGACATTTAGGCCTTTAGACACAACTTTCTGAAGAAAAAATTGTCTTTCTCGGTGCGGTTATGCAACGCCTATTCTGTTAACAAAGACAAGAGAATGCTTGCTTCGGATCATGGCCCTCAAATCCATGAGGACGAACCAAATCGTCAAAAATTTTGTATTCCAAACAATCAATAGATGCCGCGATTTGGAATTCTGAATTTGAACTAAAACACCAATTGAAGATTTTCAAAGAAAGTAACAACGCCAAATCTTTCCATACTTCGTTGGCGAAACTGCTACTTTTGATGTAGTCAAGAGCTTTAGAAACAAGAGACAAACTTTGTAGATCCTCATAAAAGTGAAACAAAGTGCTCAAGACGACAAGAGCTTCTCGTTCGCTATTTGGAGAGGAATTTTAGAAGTCGCTTCTCGGAACAAAAAAGATACAAGAATAACTTCAGTCTTCAGGACCCGCCTAAAACATATAAAAGCAGCAAACCGAAAGGAATCCGAGTTAGAAACTAAGCTAACCAATCTCATAAACATCCTTGAAAAACGCTTAAATTTATTAATTACATATACAAGTCATGTATATTCGTCCCCAGTATCAACGGCAGCTCGAATAAACACAACAAAATAGTGTTGAGTTAACTGATTGCCTGCAAATAAGAACTCTTAGAAACACGTTCATAAATCGCTTACACCTTTTTTGTATCGCTACTTTGTCGAAGGCCTTCTCCAAGAGACATGCATTCAAATTCAAACGAGATATTCAAATTGGTTAACAAAAAATATCAAGAAGCACACAAAAATGGTTATAAACAAAACAACGAAGGTGATCAAAGCCTTGAATAACGAGTTATGTATATTATACCCTAGGATTTGAAAAACGTGACAAAAATAGTTAAAAATTTCAGAAGAGACACAACCAAATGCACGCAACATGAACCTTAAAAAAGAGGAAATGGAAGTTAGTTTGGAAAAGGCAAATCTGGAAGTAGTAAGCAGTACATTTCAATCCGCGTACAATAATATAGCGAAGCAGAACCCATTTAGCGAGGACGCCGCCATAAAAATCCGCCTTTATTAGCACTAAAACCTTATTTTTGGGCATGTCAAAGTTAATTGAAAAATGGTTCTATTTTCGGTCGCTCGCAAAGACAGACTCAGCCGTTCATTTATTCGCAAGTTCATCGTTTGGTTGATGGATTTACTTCTGGCAGTGGAGAAACGCGACTCGCTGCCATTCTGGGGCCAGGCAAATGAGCTATAAAAATGGAGAAAAGCGGCACTTGGGGGTTCGACGATAAATCTGACTTCTACGCGCGACATCTTGTTCGACGACACTGATAAAAGCACCTTTATCCTCTTAAGACTCCAGACCAGAAGGCCAGGATTGTTCTTTCCCGATTTCACGTTAATATACATCGGATACCAGTTCCCATAAAATGGTAGAGCCCAGAGGACAATTGGGTTCAACAGCATTTCTTCTCCCAATTCTTAGACGTTTACATCCGTCGAGCAGGTGCGGACTAGTCACTGACGTCACACATAACTAAGATGTGGGAATCGGATCTGGTAGGTGCTGCTCTCTGGTGGCGGACGAGTATGTTGATGCTGCCCCGACTTGTGAGGCAATCACACAATGCATCGACCAGACTGGTTTTTTAAAAAGGTTTGATGCAACGTTTTCCAAGCACACATTCGGGTCGCAGGAGGATGAAGCAAGTGAACCAACATCCCAGATACGAATAAGCGAATTGTCGAGCTCATTGGACGAAGTCTTTTTTACGTCTCACACCTTCGCTTCGAATCTGGTTACCATTATGTCATGCGGCATGTTTTTATGAACCTCAAAGATGGCTACGACTACATCAACAGAAACCACCGAAGAACGACATAACAGAATATAATTTTAGCTTCTTCCAAGCTTGTCAAGCAGCTACAGTAAACTACTTGCGGTACATGTTCAAAACCAAACGATTTATTTGGGATTAAGTTGACTTCTGTTAAAAGTTGCAACACTTACTCGAGACAGTTATAAAGTTGACTTATCGTCATCTTTATGACACAGCAAAAAAAACCAAATTTTTACATATTACTACATATACTTATGGTTACTATTCTTGGGTGACAACTTCAAAAGCATCAATGTAAAAATAGTGACTGCAAATATTTTTTAAATGAGAAAGAAAACGCAAAAACAAAACAGTACGGCGTCTTGAGCAAACTGGGGGTCCACTTAAGATTGAGCGAGGCTGATTCAACCTCGTGTGCTCGTCTTCAAGCTTCCTTAAATTAGTCTTGACTCAACACTCCAGAATGCATAAAGAAATACAAATCACCTCGACCCATGTCATTAACCATGGAACAAGTGTTGCCAGCACGAAATAAATATCTGGGAATTACGAAATCGCTACGATAGAGAGGCGAGAGAGAGCCAGGCACTTAGACAAAAGTGGGCGAGGGTAAAATAATTCCTTTTTAAAAACTTGGCATGAAAGCCTGCCCATGTGCCTGGCGTGGGCTATTTCTTAGGCGTTCTCGCGTCTCAAGAAGTCACAGTGACGAAGGGGAAATCTTCAAAAACCGGAGGATCGATTGGAGGAATCTCTGGTGTCGAAACCACCACCTCCTCACTGCGATTTCGTGTGTAGGTATATTTGGGGCGCAGGCGGGCGGGCGTACAACCCGATTGGGGAGGAAGTGTTTTTGGTACTAACTAACGCGCGTGGGTTGACCTTAAGTGTGGGTAAGCGCCCGAAACTAATGTACCAAATTCCTGTGGTGGTCAAACTAACGTACGCACAGACATACCAATCTTACTTAAGCAAACGAAATGACTAAAAGTACATGTAAATTTCAAATTAGCACCTGCTAAGTAGTTCGATTTATAAAATGGTCTCTCAAATGCGAGCGAGTCAACCGGATACTGTATTTTTTAAAATACCCAACAGCTGCCCTGTCCTAACTTCCACTAGAAGGAATCTACCCTCATTCCGGTCTGTTGGACTGTTGGAGAAATTCGTGCACGACCGCACGACCGCTGATCTAAGTCGATTGCAAGTCAAATTAGGCAAACCGCGCCACAAGACGGCAGGTAAAAATTGGACAAGAGTTGCAGGTGAGATTGGGGTTGGGTTCGGTCGCCACACGCACTCACGCATTCCGGAGTCGCCGGCGCCTTTCACGCCACCAACATCAAGCAGAATCGCAAACCAGTTTAGTCTATGCGCGCTTTGACACCAGGTGGGGCACATTTCTTCATTGCGCAGGTAACTCCAGGTTACAATTCTTATTTAGTCTCTCGCAGCATATTTCGGCAATTTATATCTGTGACCCGCTCAACAACTCACGCAGATAGCTCGATAGATAACAGTACATTAACGGTAAAGACATACAGAGTTAATCTCAATTTCTGTGAAATTCGTTCGGCTGCGACCTTGTTATCCCGCCCCCGCAACCCCGCTGCCCCGGTACCCGGCCGTACCAGTCGCTGGGGCCACGGGCGGTCCTCTTAACAAAATCAAGACCACCCCTCTCCTTCCCCAAACAATAATCCCTGGGGTCCTGTTCGAGTCTGCGAGTTTGATGGGCGATAGAGCTACATTACCTGCCCAGTGGCGGCATGTGCTAAAAAAAATTCTGCGGACCGGAGACTAGAAATTTGCATTATCAACGCTATGGGGATTATCCGATCCGCATTAGGGGTTCCAGTTCTATAGCATCCAGAGACCACGTTTGCTCAACTGCCATTCAGTAGTCAGGGTGTCGAAATGTTATTCCCGTGATTGAGGGTTTCGATTCCCGACCTGAGACCTTCGCAATTTTTTAGAGAGAAATTCCTTAACCTGTCTGTACGATTTCAGACACACGTTGAAGATCCCTTCCTAGGTGTCCGACTTATAATAGGCAAAATTACCAGGTCGCGTCCTAATGATTTTTAGGGCGGAAACTCTAGGTGGGTCCTCCTTAACAAATAGCTCAATTAGCGTTCCGCCAACAACAGAATTGTGTTTACGAATCACCAGTTGTCAATATAATGTGAGAAGTGCAGCGATGTTTGAACACTCGATTTCTGTTAACTAACACGATAACGTGAATAGAAATACTGACCGCTTGGCCGCGGGTTTCATCAGGACAGATCTGGCGAATTAGGATGACTCGTATCGATCGGGTTGTTGCGCAATGAACGAAACCCCCTAAACCAGATACAACTCGCTGGCGTCATAAAACAATACAGTTAATCATTACGACTGGAAGGGCCTGGCACCCGCATGTCCACGTCGGACGAGCCGCCACCACCACCACCACCACCACCACCACCTGCCAACACCTTCCAAACTCGATCCCTCCCCGTCACCCACCCACACGCGGTCGTCAGACCCACGCAAGGTCGAAGCAGGCGCGGTGCACCTTTTTTTTTTGTTAACTTTTCGCTCGACAGAAACACGAAAGCCGTACCGGGGCCGCGGGTGTGGAGAGTTGTCCTACCATTGTGCAACCAAAAAAAAAACACCTATAGCGAAAAACGGTGTCACAGTGGGGGATGGTTGGGTAGGGTAAACGAATTAGGAAAAATTAAAATTATGACGCACATGGCACAAAGAGGTGAGGACAAAAATCGCATCGGGATCAGCATAGGATTCGGAATCGCCCAAACCTGGGTGTACCAAAATATGATCCACCTCCCCCGTACAGCAAAAGCAAATATTCACAGGTGCGACAACGAAGACCTTGCCTGTGTCTAAACAGGTAAATCAGGTTTCAAGAGGTTAAAAAAGTATTTCTCCCATTGTTGATTCTCGTCGGATGATTTAGAGAATTTCGCGTTGCCACTTTTCACTTCACAACTCAATTAAATATTTTACGATGTTTATTTTTAAGAACTAATATTTTTAATTTCTCTCGTGATTTAGCTGCTCTATTTGGGGAAGGGGGAGTGGTAAAAACATCCTAATGAGTTGGTAAAATTGAGTGGCAATCGTCGCGTCCTCCTATTAGAGATGCTGGAGCCTCATCCCTCTCTTCTCGGTGGTGGGTTCAATTCCAAGACATTAGCAAAATTCAAAAACGTGTTCTCTTAAACTGGATGCGAGGGCGGGGCGTAAAAAAAAAGCCTAGTACATTTTTCCTCGGCGCATCATTCACTTAATCATCGGACGATAGCGAATACTTTTCCCCCGCCCACGCTCGGCCCAACTTTCGTGTATTCATTCGCATGTCCCGCCCTATTACTCGCTATGATACCCCCGCGCGCAGTACAATGATACACTAACACACTTTCGGGTCGTGAGCGAGAAAACGCCGGAAAG
The DNA here is from genome assembly GCA_034698785.1 of Mycogona germanica. Lineage (NCBI taxonomy): Eukaryota > Metazoa > Arthropoda > Diplopoda > Chordeumatida > Chordeumatidae > Mycogona > Mycogona germanica. The sequence goes on along the minus strand of JAQGBY010000427.1, from coordinate 39,035 downwards.
AAATGGATTTTTTTCTTCGGCTTCCTTGCCTAGAAACTGCACGAGGTGGATCCAAAAAGTAGATTCATTAGTAGAAACGGAGAGGTTCCCCTCTCGTTCCAGTCCATATATGGACTTCAGGAGGCCCGTGAAACTTATTTAATTACTCATTTGATTTACTTCCCCCCGAGGAGCGAGAGACACCAACGCAAGAAATCTTAAGGTGAACCTCAAGACATGTCAAGTACAGTCGCGAATAAAACCAAGTAATCGAGCTAACCGGAGCTTTATCCGGTTTTCAGAAAATTACGGGATATAATTTCCATTGAGGAGGAGGACTGGTGTAAATGTCAACTTGTACCAATTTATTACTGGACGTCATGAAACACTATATACCACAAATTCGAAAAGTAGGAATGAGATTATAAAAACCATCTGAAGATTTGTTAAGATAACCAAATAAAAACTAGAAAATCATCAGGTTATCCTACACTTTATGTTCCAACAGGTGATCACTTCGGTTAAGTATTTTATGTTTGTTTCGTATGTGGTCACCCCCCGATAAGCGTCTGAAAACTTCCCCCAATTAAGAAAATGTCCGACGTCACAACGACAGCCGTTGTTGTTCTACAGTAAATAAAAAGTAAGCGGGTCGCATAAACTCAGTTCACTGTTCTCTGTTCATTTCACCATTAGGATCTCTCGACTCGATTCGAAGCGGGAGGTTTTAATTTACCGGCACACAAAAACGGAAAGTCAAACCAACGAAGCACGAAGGTATTTCCTGAAAAGCGTCCAATCGTCACTCGTAAAACGGGGCAGAGCAAGAAACCGTAACGTCTAGATTGGCGAGAAGGAAGTCTTTATATGTTCGAGATATTTTTGCACACACGGTTGAACCATCAACGCTTTTTAATAAAATTAACCTGAACGTTTTGCAAATTGAACAAAAAGATAGCTTTTCCCCAGACGGAAAGAAAACGGTTGCAAACAATGAGAGCGGAACTAGAGTTGGCATTATTCTAAGGTCAGTGAAAGGTATTGATTCATTTCGCGCGTTTTCACAGGTGCCCTGAATTTGATCAGAGTTGCTCACTAGTTGTGTTAGAAATAAAACTGCGAATGAAGGGGTCATAACTAACCATAAAGTCAGAAAAGCCGACGAGAATCCGCCATACTTTTGTACACTCCTACGAGTAGTAGCCCCTTTTAGGGCTTTCAGTTTTTTAATATAAAAAATTGTGTCCAGAATTACATCAATAAATTATGAACTAGGTACATCAGAATTAGCACAAATGTGTTACGGCAATCACATTCATTTGCCATAATTGGCTACAATGACAACGCAAACCCGAATACGGAATTAAAATGAGTCAGTCCTAAGAAATTTTAGTTTATAATAAACCCGCAAGAACGTGGACACCAACCGCACGATTACTCAATTAAGACCCAAAGAAAAACTGGTAATCGGCTACGTGATGCTCGTGACTACAGTAATCCGGTGGTGGTTCGTCTCAAGCCGATTCCTGGATATTCACGAACCGCCAAATCTTAGCCAAATCTGAGATCAAAGTAGTTAACAGAACCCAAAACCACAGAGCCATTCAAACATAAGGCAAAAAAACAAATCAAGTCAACAGAAACAGAGGAACAGATTCACCACCCTGTAAAAATAAACATTCTATGGAAATCGTCCACCAGAGGTCAGTCACTTCCCGTCGGGAAGGAAGAAGGAGCGACACCAAAACCGTACAAACAGCGAAACAACAATAATAGAAAGTTCTGTTGCGAGAAAGAAAAAAAGCCATAATTCGACAACGTCACAATGCATCAGTGTGTGACCTCACCCCCCCCCCTTCCGAAGAACACGACCCCCGCCGCGTACGTCGTGGCGTTTTCACGGAACAATACCATTTTCTACCCCCACACCTGTAACAATCCACCCCCAACCCCTCCTTCGCCGATGCGTGGCCCGCGCAACCGACACACATTCCCTTTTAAGGAATTCCGCAGCAACGGCGGAATAAATTAGCGTGAAACAGGTTATGTCACACACTTCATAAGTTAATGTTTAGAAATATATACATCTTCCGGAGACCCTACGTGTTACCCCCATCCCATACTACCCCTAAATCTTACACATGGTTTCTTCAGAGGTACTAGTCTTGGCTGGGCAAGACCGATGACTGCGGTCATCCAACAGACACCCTATTTAAATCCAAGCAAGGATGGCGATCGTGAGCAAACAAAAAACCAAACTGGACTAGCTTTTTTGCGACCAGGATAAATAATCTACCGATCAAGGTTCCCCACATTCCCTGACACTTTAAAAAAAATCACAACGTTGCCAAATACAAACATTCTAATGCGCAGAAGAAGTAAAAGAAAAAACTGTTAAACGAGCGCACGATTTATTTGTCATAAAAACTGTACTCTGCAACCGCATCATGAAACCCCCCCATAGCTATTTTTTTTCTTCCTCGCAAAATCATCACACACCATCCTTGAAGACTTCGAGCAGTGAATTTTTGTTCAGGGTCGCGCCAACATCACCACTGGGCCCACACAACAACTCAATGCGCGTGTCCGCAGTGGTAATTGTGTAAACTAACAAATATAAACGTCATTTTTGAAATGCTGTAAACAACTTAATATATTTTATGCCATGTTTCAACTCAATGCTAATGCATTTACACTGTCTACACGCACTGTTTCCTAAAGCTACCTGTAGCGTTGCTGGTGGCCCTATGTTGCGTCAATTGGGTAAATACGCTAAACCTTTGTACTACTGAATGACTATGCAAGTAACAGGTTTCGCAAAGCCATTCTTAAACCCAAGTTATCCTCAATAAATATTAACCGATTTTAATCTATATTATAATCCTGAAATAATTTTTCCCCCCATTAATCTGTCCGCCTCGACATTTACGAACGGCTTAACGAAATAGAATAAAATTTGGGCTGTAGATAGTCCCGCAAATTTGTAGTTGAACGCAACTTCTTTGAGATCTCGATTATGCGTATTTCTCGAGATATCAGTCGTTGACGGTTGGACCATTGCCATTAAAAAGAATTCAAATATGACTGTTAAAATTACGGTGGCGCACCTTGTCGCTTCAACATGCAGCGCATTTGCACAACTTTAATGCTAAAATGTCGTTAAGCAAAAAAGCGATCCAACAAAACAAAAATTCTGATCAGAAATAACTTCTTAACGAGCTTCCAAGCAATGGATGGACTTTAAGCGGACTGAAACAACTTTGGCCAAAGAAGAATCAGTTAGGTCATTTTCCGGATCCGGTTCTTCCGTATTCAAACTAGCTTAGCAGTTTCACACCATCATTATTGTTTGACGACGAGGGTTTGGTCGCATTTTTATTGAAAAATACCTCACGGCAAACAGACTGAAAAAAGCACGAAACTGTGAAAATAGTTCATATTCTCAAACCCTCCGCGCATTTGAAAACAAACTCGCAACAGTGCTCGGTGTTCAAAGAAATCCATACAAATGACTGTGTATTGAAAGAAAATCACTACATTTCAAAGAAATTCAAGGAAATCTGAGCATTTAACGATTCACGTCGGTTACACAGCACAATAAGCGCTAACCTAATTAGCAAGCGCCTTTCGTCCAACGAATTCGTGGAACCCGCGTCACGGGCGATTATTTCTAGGCCCGAAATGCAATGCTATCCCCTCCAGAGACCCCAAGAAGGCTCAAACATATGAAAACCCATAATGAATAGCCAGATTTAAATTAGCGTTGTTCTCATCCCCAACGTGATCGACGAAATCTTCCATTTAAGGATCTTTTTGGTGAAAATCTTCCCCCGATATGGCCATGAAGTGTCAAGATTTCGGTGAACCCGGGGTCCGAGGCTGATACAGGTAACACTTGCATTACATTAGCCCGGCGGTGTGTGTGCCCAGCGTATAAAGCGCGCGCCGAAAACAATGCTCACCTCACGCGCCCGCACTGCCTCCTGGTGGCAGGCGAGCGTGCAGGTGGCGGCGCACCTTTCCGTGCGGAACTCGCTTCCGCATTGCGCGGTGCCGTTTCATATCGACAGGTTTCTAATCGGACTGAGTAGAAGAAAAAACCCCTCACCAGACCTCCCCCAATTCCACACGATTGACAACTTCGAACGGCCACTCGCATCTCTCGTTTGACAGGTGGCGCCGTTTATTCGGCTTTAATTTTTAATTTCTGAAACTGTCAAAGCAACAGTCGAAATGGCAATCCTGCATCACCAAGTCCCATGTTTTGAACCATTACCGATAAAGCTGGCAATTCAATCAATCCACTTTTATATAATTACCGACAACCGTTAGGTTCGCTGGATTTCCCCAGACGTCACCTGGAACACTGGGGTCTGCGGAGGATATAGGATGGGTAAAGGGGGGTTGAGGATGGGGTCGAAGTTTCGTGTAAAAACGCAAACAGGCCGCAGCCATTTTTTTAATGTGGTAATTTGGTGGCAGGTCGGCATTTAGTGGCAATCACCGGTGTCTGCGAGTTGACGACTTTGCACCTGCCACATTATTGTTATTATTGTTATTTTTAATCGACGGTCCCACATTTTTCGTGGAATTTCCACCCGCCGGGTGTTTGTTGGACGGACGGAGGTGAAGGGGGAAAACTATGCACAGGTGTAACCCTTTGACTGCGCGCGCGGTCTCTCCTCATCGCGAAGGGGGAGGGGTTTGGGGGGGTAAGATAATATTCATAATGTGATACGAGATGACTGTGGATGTCAAGGTTACGACAGGGCGCGTTAGAATGCCGTCCCCCCCCTCTTCCATCTCCACACGATGTTGACGTAGTAATGATACGAGAGACAAAAACAGTGTTGGCACTTTTGGGTGCGCGTGTGCACGTCTTGCCACAACCACATATGCACAATTTGGAAATATTAGAAATCTAAATGTATTTTTTTTTATAACTCCCGTGCTTGCCCATCATCACTCAGGCCTAAACAAACTGACTATTCCATGGCGCCAAACATGAAAAGCCCCGCTGGGTAAACTGTCCCATTTGGCGAGTAACACAGATTAACTTTCTCGGAAAAGATTATAATCTCAGAAAATAACAATCGCAGGACCGCGGTGCATTTAAAAATACCTGCTTAAGGTGTACTTTATTCAAATAGCACATCATCCAGACCAATTTAATATCTAACTGAATGCCATTGATGTTTACAGTTTCATTTATTTTCTGGTGCGCCCCCAAATTAAGCCTATACACAGTAAAAACATAATCTCATTTTTAAGATTCAAAAACTCAAAATTGAGAACAACTCAAATTTATGAATTAATCTAAAAAGATGCAGCTTTGTGTCATTCTGTCTCATTTAAATAACGTTCCAATGAAGTTCCAATGAAATTTGTGCTCGAAAGCAATTCAAATGTTCAGCCATTTGTAATTTATCTACGGCAAAACCCAACGTTAAAGAAAAAAAACCAAAATGTTGATTTAGCATTATTGTTATTAAACATGGACTTGAAATATCACACAAGTAAATTATAACCGAATTGTGTAAATGGGGCTAATAAAAAAGACGATCAAACGAATGAGACGTCTCCTTGTTTCCAACGAAACGCAGAAACATCATCTTTTTGAGATTTTGTTTTTACTGTGTAGGTACACAAATTCGAAAATGTTACGTTCGCTTTGCAATTTTCCATTGTCATTCACGTATTATGTCAATATCATCCCTTGCATTTGTCTCCGGTGTTCCCAGTGCTGCGGCCACCTTCACTGAATCAACGAAAGATTGGGGGGTATTTTGGGCAGCTACACGGGGCATTGCCATCAAAATCAAGGCAGCGAAGTTGTACAGGTAACAGGTACACAGGTTCAGAGTTTGCGATTGAAGGAGGTTTGGGCGAGTTACCTGAGTGGGTGAAGGTGCAAGTGGTGGCGCTGCAGTTTGAGGGGGGAGGGGACTAGTCAGTGATTGGTCAAACGCTTTTTCTTGCGCCATCGCCTTGGCGCGCGCGCGCGCCTCAAGACAATTCAAGGTCGAGGGTTTCTCACGTGCATTCCTGAGCTCCCTGTTCGCCATCAAACTCAAACAGGTCAGGTGAATCTAAGCCGAATTAATTCTGAAGTTGACCACTTCAACCCAGAAAGGCGCCTGACCACTCAAAGAATCAATTTCAGATTCAGATTTCACTTGACCGATCAAAGGTTGCGCACTTCCTCTGCCATTCATAAAACATTCGACCAACCAAGTGGGAACTACTCGATTTTTCGAGTGGTGGCAGCTCCCTCGCCTTCGCGAATGGATAAAGAGCATCTTAAACACCGTTCACCGACAGGGTCGCTACAAGCGCTGGCGGCTTCTAGACGGTGAATCCTTTTGACAACTTGATAAGCCAAATTAAAGCGGCTGCCGCACAGCCCACCGCTTTGCACAGTGTGCAACTCCCCGATAAATTTACCTTTGAACCAAAAAAAAGAAAGAATTCGGCATCCCTATTTATTACAAGCTTTGGCAAGAGTATTAAAACACGTCGACACCAGTATCTATCTATAGGCGAACGTGATCAGTTTTCCTAAGACAAATGTACTAGAATTTGATTCTATCGACATGTGGTGCGATCAAAAAGTTGTGGGAACGGGTCGGTTGGCAAATTTCCTGCTTTAGTTATTGGTGCCCTCTTTGTTTCGTTCCAGAGAATCAATTGGTTTGTGGAATCCAGTCATTATTCATCATTCGATAATTTTCCCTACTATCGTCCAATTAAGCTTTCCGGGAGTTTCTTGTGGTGAATTGACGTATGTCGAGCTAAAGCGCCACTACCGGGGACTATTGAAACCCGATGAATGACGAAACAAGGCGCCACCTAGTTAAAATTTTATCATCAATTGCTTAGGAGTCAGCTTTACCAAACTCCGATTTGAATGTGGCTCCAATGAAGTGCACCTAGTTTAGGCAATCTGTCAACACAGATGAGCGTTCAAAAATATTTATTGTGAGATGGCGCTGCAATCAGAAGACAATACTTTTCGAGTTCGCCTCAACATTTCTGGTTTTCGCGTACCACTGCACGGCCAATGTTGACGGGCCGCACGGCGCACATCCAGGGGTTGAGGGGCCGCACAGATGAGCCACAAAACGAGCGAATCTATGCGGTCCCGGCCCAACCCCCCAAACTGCGGTCTAAACACACACACACACACACACACACACACACACACACACACACACACACGAACGAACATAAATATAAAATGCGAAAAGTGGACATAAAAACCCTGGAGGGACAATAGACACAACCTGTTCGTGATTGCGTTTTAAACTTCGCTTCATCCGAATCCTCAGAAATAAAGTGTGGTGTCCGTCGATAATAACCACATTTTTTTTTAAGTAATCCCGGTCGGCATCTCCTTTTTCGAGAAGGGGAAGAGGAGGGGCGAGAGGAAGATGAATTACACCCTGCCCCTATTATCTGCACGAACAAATGGAACGAAACTCGTACTACATTTTAATGCCCGAAAACGAAAATGGCAAATAAGTTTCAAATTTAGATATTTTAATTTGTGACTGGCGAAGCCCAGGTTTTCAAAATTAGATACAATTTCAAATGCGATTCAAATTTGCGTTTGATTTTGCGTCATGTATTCGTCGCAATTTCAAGAAACATTTTAATACGTTCAATGTTGATTTAACAACCGAATTCAGCGCACAAAAAGTCTTTTTAATTTAATTTGAGAAACGCTCAAGGCAAGTACTAATTTAAAAATATTTAGACACGCCCCAGAAGGCCCCCTTTGCCCCCTCTTAACTGGGTTTGTTCATCCTCGCTCATTATGTCCACCGAAACCGGTTCAACAATATAATAAATAAAAATTGGTCGGCAAAACAGAAAACAATGTTAAACAGTATCCAGTTTTTTGCCACTCCATAATTGGAAAATATTGATATGTACCCAATAATTTGTACGTCTACATACATGTAATGTTTATTTCGAGTTTAGAAATTCCAATCCTGACTACTAAACCAACCATTACTCACTATTAAGCGCGCTTCTAACTGCATAAAGTATTATTAATTGCCCGACAGTTCATTACATCATACAAGTACCGAAATAAATTTAACGATGTTTTATTTTCTAAGTATGAAACCGATTGCTCATTAGCTTTCGCAGATTGCATAGTTCTCGAGTAACCGTTAAAATATCGAAAGGTGACGTTACGAACGCTTCGACCATTCGCCGCCAGGTGTTTCAGTTAGCAATTCGCCCAAAACTGGACACAAATTTAGGGAGAGAAACAAGAGCTTAATATTTATATTATTAATGTTCAGAAAATATATTTTTTTAAAAATAAATGTAAACTGGATAATGTCGAAATTGCGTTTTACAAATATGTTCAGGTGCACAAAGGAATTGATGAATGAGTTGTACTTACATCTGGATGTTCTTTGACTGGGACGTACACCTTCTCTGAATGCGCCGCCACCACTCCTTGGCTTTCCGGAAGTGCCAGTGGCTCCTTTTTGACGCCATTGATTTGAAATAGACTACCACGAATTTTCACAATTTCTGAAAGAACAAACCAGACAAAAACAATTAATCATGTGACCATGTGTGACATGTGATACAGTTGAAATTTATATTTCAATGTATTGACAAACGTTTAAACAAACTGGCAAATATCCTTACATGAGACTGATTTAAAGCATTTAATTGAAAAGACGAAAACAAAACATGTTCGTTATTTCTGTAGAGGACCGGCTAGACAGCCTACATCCAATTGAGACGGTGTCAAAGGTCTCCAAAACGAACGACGGACACAAAATCAAAGATGGGCAACATCACATAGTGACCAAATACAGACGCCATATTACATGTTTAACACAGAAACGTGACCCCCCTCGTGATCGCGCATGCGCACAACATCAGCACAATGACCTAACAACCCCCCGCCCCCTACGCGAGTCCACGACATCCACAGGGAGTCACAACACTTGAAAACGCGCGACGGTGAACCACACTTCCGCATTGGTCAACCCTATCCTCCCCTGATCACCGCGGACTTTCAGAATAGCGTTAGATTTAAGTCGAAAGTCGAAATGAACTTAATCTTGTCAACTCATGAAACAATCGAAACGGTCATTTGTGAATTCATTTCACCAAGGTTGTTTGAATAGGCCCTGGCGCTCGAAATGATGCGCTCATAGATAAGATGTGTTTTTTAATTTTTTAAAAACTCAATTAGGAGAAAACTAGGTGTAATTTTTCCTGTTTGAAGAAGACATGCGGTTATCCAAGAACGAATTAATTTTAAGTTTTACACCAACCTTCCTTTTTGCACCTCCCACATTGTTATCTCATTCATTATCCCTCACAATACTTTTGGGGGTTCTAACTGAGGTTGCTTTTCTCCAGTCGACGTCAGTCATTCCCATATTTGGCACTAATATTTTAAGCTTTCATCACACACAATTTCAGTTCAATTTTGAAAACACATTCGACACAAGTTTGCCTTGTGTGCTTCCATTGATTGAGCCCAGTGAAGAAAAAAAATAGAATGCAGTTACGCCATCTAGTGTGAATGAGAATCGCGAATACTCTGTAGCAGGACCGGTGCGTTCATTGATCAAAGGACGACATATTGAATACAATGCAACAACAAAAAAATAATGCGAAGAAGCTCTGAAGACGTTTGATAGGTAGGGGTTGCGGAGCGGGGCAAGGATCGAGAGATGCAAAAACGGGGAGGAAGATGGCCGAGGGGGAGGAGGAGGAACGGTGGAGAGACGCAAAAGTTTAGATGTGTATATATTTAGGCGTCGTTCAGGAATGTCGGGTGTCTGGGTCATTGGCATCCCGAGAATCAAGCCGCACCTTGACGCCGAAAACACACCAGCAAAAACAGCCAGGTGACCCTTTCGCCCACCCCCTTTCCCCACCTTCCAGCCGATGGGTACGACGCACACCCCTGGTGGCCGCCGACAGAACCACGAATTGATTCGAAATAGCCTATGGGCGCTGCGCATGATCATCACTTGGTGGCTCACATAACGTCCCTTGCGAGGTAACGCCAGATATTATAATTGCCGCCGCCAGTGGTGGTTCATTGTCAGCCAAATCCCTAGTTCACCGCTACAACTGGAGAAGCACTGGGGACGTCAAAGGGCAAAATGGCAGTCGTAATATTGGAAGTTGTACGTCGGGAATTTTTCCAAGACGATTAAATAGACTCTCGAATTTCAAATAGGTTTTTTTTTAAATGCCAACCCTAATGGCAGCGGTCCAGGGACAGAGCGTGGGTGGTCAGGCGTTAGGTCAATTCAATTGTTGACAGAATCTCTGGTTGTATTCAATATATTATTGGTGACAACGATTACGCGACCGGTTGCTTTTGTGAGTGTGCCAAACGCCGCCAGCATGCAGGCGGAACTACAGGGTAATGGACAAGGCCTTCAGAGAAGAAAAACGCGCCCTGGGAGGAAGAGTGGATGGTGAGCCCCCACCACCGCATACACTCCACCAGTTGCATTCGATTTCATAGCGAAAAATTTCGTTTTGTGAAAGCACTTTCACAGTCTGGTTCCACCCAGACAAGAACCACTCCCAACAAATCGCAAAGCCTCGACAGCGATATCATTGAAAATTAAATTCCGGAATACGAGTTCGCCCTGGGCAGTACATAAAGAAGTACCCCGAAGTACATCACTTTGGAAGCGGTTGGTCTAATGATTAAATAGGCGTGTGATGCGCTCCGTGGAGCGTACAAAGTGTATCTCAAATGGCGACAAATTTCACGGATCTTCCGCGGGGCAACCAACCCCCACACAAAAACTCATCCGGCGACAGTCGCTGTGATGCAAGATGCTCGCCTAATCGAATCGGCGACCGACACGCGACAAATTTGAGTCGGACGTTGGCGCCACCCATCGAACCCAACAGTGGTGGTGGTGTCACACACAGCTTGACTTTGACTCGAGCTGTCCGATAAATCGTGTTTGAGAATGAAGCCTCGAAGAGCGACACACGTACGGGCGAGAAGGGGGAAAAAAATGGCGGACTCGTTCAGTTAATGGTTGTCTGTCTGGGAATCTTGTTTGCCAATCGTGGTAGAAAGAGAAGGAGGAGCGTAGAAAAGAATCGCAGCTATTGTGGAAAGTTGGCTACTGTTCTTCGGTTCTCTCTCACTCTTTCGCGAACAATTCATCGCCTCAACATGCCGAGCCATTTGGCACCACTCAACGCCTAATAAATATATTTGACTCCCCGGGATTGGGGCGGAGGGGATGGGCGATGGAATCGATATATTATCGATAGGACTAAATTGTTTGTTTCACAATCTCAACGCGGTAACATTTCACTTATTAATCTTATCATTTGTCGATATTTAAACTTGTCGATCATGGCCAGATTAAATTGGAACTTCTAGTCAGGAACACCAAAAAGCATACCCTAAAATTGAACCATTTATCAAAAATTAGTCATTTCAACGAGCAATTAAATAATAGATAAGAATATCGATAGTGAATTTTCGCAACTATCGCCCAACACGGGGTGATCCAGACAGTGAGGAGTGGGGCGTCTGTGTCTTGATGAGCCGACTTGGCTAAACAGTTGCTACGCGTCAACTGCCATCTTATTTATTTGGTTTATCCCGATGGTAGTCTTTCTGGTAAATAAACTTTTTAAGAAGTTTGGCATCACCAGAAATGCTGCCGTAGGTCTCTCGTTTAGCACTTTTGATACGTTGCTTTAACGCCTATATAAAAATTCGCTCTCAATTTGGATTGTTGCGAACGAAATTCGGGCATTGACAAATTCTCCTGTGGCAGGAAAACGCTAAAAAATTTAATACCAATGAATGTGCTTAAACGATATTTCAGTGGCTTACACAAACCACGTCGTTGATTACAATGACACACGCAACCACATTAAAAACAGTCGCTCGTACGCCCCCTTCCTATCTATACTCCAGTATCATGTGTCCACTAATATATCAATGCCAGCTTCAGCGCGCGCGTCCAGAAAACCGAAAGATTCTCAGTCACCAAAATTCAGGAGACCGCAAGACGATATCGCCCAATAATGGCCAAACCTCAAAACGCCACGACTATCATTTTTTGGCCATCACATAAATCAAAAAATGCCGCATGTGGCGATCTGTTGGCTTTCGTTGGGCGCGGGGCTCGTCTCACTTCGCGACTGACGACCACCGCCAAATGAACACCACGCAACGTCAAATGACAAACGCGTTGGCGTCTTATGGGAGGGGAGTGGGGGTTCTATTAGTCTAGGAAGAAAAACTGATGAGCAAAGGTTCTTACGAGCAGTTGGGTCTCTCGCACCATGTCAGTGCCAACTGCCAGCGCAGCCAAGATGTAATCTCATATAGCACCGTGACGACTTATCGATTAAGCCTATTGACAAGCAAGGCCAAAAGACACAAGACTGCCAAAACTTCGATCTAATTGGTCCCCAATTACAAAGCTCCAGCGACATCATAATGTAGACAAAATAAGCGTTTTCTTAAACTGCAATCATAGATTGTACAAATTACTTCCGTTATGCAAATGAACAACAAAGTGCACCAAGTTAATCTTAAACAGATTGCTCTGAGTTAGAGTTACTCTGTACAAACGTCTTAATGGAGTAGAATCACTTTATGGTACGCTTTAAATTTCTTTCCCCTTTAAAATGGTTTGGGCTGCATTAGGGGATGGATAACAGGGTTCGCTCCATATGTTATTACGAGCGGGTTGCTTTTTATCGTCTAAATTGTTCATGTATTTATTCTCGTTTGCTGTCTGGTTTATTTATTTTATTTTTTCAGTTTTGTTTGATTTTGTGGTAACGTAGGATGGAATGCATTGTGCTCTGTGGCATATGAGTTGAAAATAAACAACAACAAAAATAGAAGATCAGAAGTTCGCTAATCTTAAGTCTTTTTTCGACATTTTCTTGCAAAGCAACGGTGGCTTACCGGCGTTTTCAAGAAGCCAATTTAGCTATCCTGTCAAACTGTTATTTTTTAAATTTATAACATAATATTTTTATTGAATGTTTCCTATAATAAGGCTAATAAAAGATCTTAAATTACTGTTATGTCCGAAATAAAGGTTTTTTAAACGAAATATTCCGCCGTTCCGTAGAGATCTGAAGAGGCTACTTGGAGATTTCAGCAAGTTCAATCAGGTCGCCTGTCAAACAACAAAATTAGCACCACCTAGTCTAAAAGCGTTACGCCTATACATAACTTTCAATGCATCCCTATCCCCCACACATACAGTAATACCAAACCCCGAATTCACCTGTCGGTTAGGCGAGCGAGTACAAATAACGTTTAGAATGAATCAATTTTTGAACAGCCGGTGCGCAATCAATAACTGTACAAACAAGCGGACACTGAAGCGCGTAAACACAAAGAACAGTCAAGTATCCCGATTTACACCGAAGCCGATCAGCTCCCGCACCTGCCCAGACACCGATAAGGCCATATTCACAAACATTGCGTCGCCAGTGTCTGCATTTGAACAGTAAACAGAGAATGTTGAAACAGTCGATCGGAGTCGATCGATCGTAGGGCGGAACACACATCTGGCGACGGAATATTGATAAAACTACAATGGAAAAATCGGTACATGGTTCGGAGGGCCTATGGGCATGCGGAAGACTAGAGAAACTCAGGGCAGCGTGTTTGTTTGTTTATTTATTTGATAATAGCCTAGTTACACTGTAAGCATGCTTCAAGTTGCTAGAACAATTTCAAATGTGCTTGAGTTTGGGGCAAATTGTCCTTTGAGATAGTGTCCATCACGAGCGATACAAGTCGCGTGCTCGAATCCTATTAAAAAGTGAAACGTACCCTCCCTTTCAATCACAATTGATAATCTTGAGCACAATTGAGATGGGTGAATTGTCATTCGAGCGCGCGTGTTGAGTGGCACGTGCCGATTCTTTTCAATGTCTAAACGCACCTTGTTAAGCATGCTCGGCCAGAGTTTTCTTTAGTCAACACATAAGCTAAACACAAATATTTGCTAGAACGAATTTGTTCAATCACTAGATACAGAATTTATCACTACCATATGGTATCGATACTGTGTTCGCTCTAGGTGGCGCGTGTTTAAGTCATCAGGAAGGCGACAGGTTGTATTTGTCGCCGCTAGTGGAGTCTAATCAGTCAAATATCTCGCGCCACCGAATCCCACCGCTGGGAGCGCTCGGGACCAACCAATTCAATGGAACGCCACCAGCGGGTACAAATAACAAGGGCATATTTATCCACCATTTACCGAAACCAAACGTCCCCCGCACCGGGATAATTCACCAAACAAACGAAATTACAATTTTAATTCGCAATTTGGGCACGAATTAAAAAATAATTCCGTGCAATATCGGAAGACAAAAATGACCCATTTTTACACGAAAAGTAACTTCGTAAACAACGTGACTGGACGGTCTCGACCGCCATCAGCTCTTTCAACCAAGAATGCGATACCGTCGAAAGGGATTGGCGCAAAAATTAGGCCCAACCTCTTCAGGTTTTTTTCTCTTTTTGCAGATTCCAGCCCAGCATGACCATGTATCCCGGTCTCGACCGTCCCACAAAAGAATTCGTTGTGCACTTTGCAAAAACTTGACTCGTAACTCGAGACGAACCGACAAGGAGTGGGGGGAAGAAATGATATAGAGAGGCTCTTCATAAGCCATATCTCTCACCCTAGCTACTCCCTCCCCTTTTCCCCTACCTCCCTCAAGAATTCATCGGCTCAGGATGGGTGATAGTAAAATATATCGATAATTAGCAATCGAGTTGATATGACCTATTTTCCCTTTGATAGGACTCCCTTTGATAACGTAAACTTTGATAAAGCAGCAAGTGGATCCTCAAACATAAAATGAATTGTACTTGATTTTTCTATTAACAGAACATAGGTGGAGATTTTCTTGTTATTGAATGTCTCGATTTACACGTAAAGCACGTAGTAGGCGGGTTGCAAGGATGACATTCGATATCATGGAGAAGCGCCAACTACAGATTGAATTTCCTGTTGGTCAAGTAATATTCTCGAAGAAAAAAACCGTAACGACTCTTCCCAACTGAATTTAACGAACAGTTTGGAAACTGTCAGGATAGCCATTCATAACGATACTTTTTGACGAGACAATCGCCCATACCAAAGTTGATCGTCCTCGCCAACTAGGATTCAAACACCTTCCAAATATGCTTCATCTCGCCTCGACCCTCCTTATCTTTTTGGGCCAAAAAAAATCTGGCTATGAAAATGAACAGACCTTCCTCTCTCACGACTCCACCCCCACACCACCACCCACCCACTCGCCCGAGTTCTTAAGAAAAATGGTGAGCCAATCTCAAAGACGAATCTCCGACGACGACCATCACAAAACTACACAACGTTACACCAACATGCAAAAAATCTGAGATCAGGAAATATGAACGTTGATTAGGAGAAGTTTCAGTGTGAATGATTAAACGGAAATTTCTAGACAAGGCATGCGGAAGGAGTTGCACGACAAGACCGCATAAATTAAACCAGTCTCGGCCTTTCTCATATCCAACTGACGTTGTCAATAAAACACACGCTCATTCAAAATTGAAAACCAGAGGTACTGTGCTAAATTTAAGATAGGAACCCAATTTTAAAGATAATTTTATGTTCAAAGAACTGTTTGAACAACCCCCACCCACACATCCAAACAAGTTTCGAGCGAATGATTAAACGCAGACACCGAATCCAGTTCGCGCTGAACAGAAAAAAAATAATATAATGGGATTTGATTTGAAAGAAATAAAAACATACGCCGTACTTCCTCCCCCCCCCACAGTCTCAACTCCGCTGTTCGACCTTAAAAATTCGTTTGTTCAAGAAACGCCGCAGATGAATAATTGCCACTTTTCATTTCCTAGACGCAACCTTCTCCCCTTCCCTCCCTCCCGCGCCACGATTTTCATTCATTCCATCAACGAGAAAAACCTAATGTGGCGGCGGGGCGGCGATTTCATTCAGCATATTATATATATACGAGTACATGTACACTAGTGTACTGTATTATACGTAAGCGGCTGGCCCGATGACTGTTACTTGGCAAAAATAAGTTAACGGGTTTAACCCGCTTCGTACATGTGCACGCAGATTCTCGGAATTCTCGGCGGCTATTCTCGTGAGACCCGTGGCCTAGTTAATCAGTGGAACGTTAAGAAGGATCGTTCCTGAGATAGTGGGACGTCACGAGAATGCTCGACAGGTGCGCTGAATGCAGGCACTCAACTATCGAGCAACGGCAATCCGAAAAAATCCTAACAGTTATTATCCAAGGAGGAATCCAAACCACACTGATGCCAACCCGAGAACCGAAAATTAAAAAAGGACAACTGACAACTGTTTGTTTCAATCACTTGCAAATACCGCTTTCATTTTTTATTTTTTTAAACAGCAAAAAGAGCACAACTTCAGTATCAAATTAACACACACGACAAGCAATAAAGAAAAGCGTAGGAAGTCGATATACAGGTCTCAGGAAGATATGGGCAAAGTGGAATTCTAACCGCATGCAATGATGCGATGAAAAAAAGGTGCCTTTCCACATTGGTATCGCTCGAGAGAAAAAATCGTTATTTTCGTGATAGGTTAACACCACGACAGCAGAATAGATTAACTTCACACTGAAAAGGTCAATCCATCGAGTAAAGAGGCCAATGTCAATGGCAAATGCCAATGAACAAAAACACGGAAGGGCAAGTCACGAAATGAAGTCTCGTATATGCAATTTGAAGTTCCTAAAATTAATAATGGCTGCACAAATATTAACAAATCCCTTAACATTTTTAACTGCTTCACAACCAACGGTTCCGTAATCGAGGGGTTAATCACGACCTACTAGATTCTGAGAAATTGACCATCATCAATTGGATTTGAAGCAGACATGCTGGTGGTGTACAAATATATTTGAGTGACCAACTAGCTCTTCCTCACGAGCACGCCCAGGAGTCCCGACAACGCACAATGACCGCCTTTTTTAAAATAAAATAAAAATCTGAACTTAATTCCAACCTTATCGTTCCACCCACGCATGTAACATCGACCGACCAAACTCGTTAAGGCGCAAAGAGAAACGGGAACAAGATCAGAATCCAGATTTAACGGTCCACCACCAACCCTCGCCTCCCCAAAAAGAAAAAAAAGTAGTACTCCGGCGCCTGATGCACGAACATGTGCACACGAAAATTGTTGATATTATTGCTAGTAACTGGGCACGCTGCCTCCACCCCCTTCCACCCCAAACCACCCCCATCAACGACTTGCTAGCAGACGTAAGCAAACCGAAGCCAGTAACTCTTTGAACGTATACAAAAACGCAGCAACCTAAACCAAAGCGAAGGAAGTCTCGAAAAAAAAAAAAAAACCAAGATTGCAACAAACAAACACGTTTATACGAATCAATCCTGGAAACATTATCCAGCACACCGGAATTTTTCAACACCGAGACACATAATCTGCGAACCCCTTTTTCAACCAAACATGAAATTTCCATGTTTTCAGGACATCCGAACCACCAGAGTTACAAAAGTTCAAGCCACACTAGACACCGATCATCTCTGGTTGGAAACTTAAAATTCGTCGATCGGTTGGTTAACTGAAGTTAAGGCGTCCAAATGTTGAGAAGTTGGCGGTTGGCACGAGTAGTCCGGCCTTCTTAACACACAAGCATTTCGAGCGTTTTTGCATATTCTAAACAAAACATAGCCAGAGATAGTAAAAATGCACGTCACTCTGGATCTCGCCCGCAGCCAGTCCTCTCGAGAAAGCTCTAATGTAAACAGCGCACGCTGAGAGGAGCTACAGAGTCTCAAAAACAAGTTCGCTAAGCGAATCTGGTTCAGGCTTTTTTCAATCACTCATTTCTGAAGTCGGGCGAAAGAGCACGTTGACGTTGCTTACGTAATATCCCGAATTTTCATCGGGACATCTCGAAAAACCATCGAGACAAAGTGCGCGTTGGGCCAACTCCAATCACACACACCAATTGTATACCCGGGTATGGTTTCCCGACGAATCTTCGACGCCCTGTGATTGGCTGATTTGGTGACGTTTTGCAACATCGAAAGCGAAACTTCAGCAAATCAGCCAATCACAGGGCTCCGAAGATTTTTCTTCGCACCGAAGATTCGTCGGGAAACCATACCTGGATTCAATGTCATTGAGATTGGATTTCTATTGAATTGAGTTAGGATTGGATCCGCAGGTACGGGATGCTGTTGCATCTCACACACTGTATCTTCAAATGATATGAAGACTACTGAATGCCAACGCACCCCCACTACTGGGAAGGCCTTCGAACACACCTAATGGAAATGAGCTCCCGACAAAACGGAGAGCAGCAGGATGCAGATAGACGTCACCAGACACGCACGTTCGAAAAAGTCAGGAGCGAGGAATCGACGAATGACAGGTTGCCAAAAAACGTGGTCATTTGCCTCTCTCCTGTGCACCACCCCACCAACTCCCGGTACACCGTTCGGGGAACTACAACCAGAGCGAGAAAATATAAACGTGGAATATACTCCTTCAAAAATAGCATCAGCTAGTAGTGGAAGAGACAGACAAAAGGGCGCATTCACCAAGTGAACCCCGTCCTCGTCGCTCAAATTGGCATCGTACGCGCACCGGCGCAAAAAATTGTTTTTGAGTGTCATTTTCTCGAGAGCATATGCTAATGAATGTTTTTTCAGAAGACCTCCAACACACCAATCCCATTAGTTGCGAATCAACCTTCGTCCAACCAAAAATCGAGGCTCGTCCATCCCTGCTCTCAACGTGTAAACGTCAATTCGATCATTTACGAAAGACACCTACAGCAAAGTGGGACCTCAACATCACCCAAATGGAATATATTTTCAACGCAAAATAATTTATTTTTAAGAATATTTTTGGTCTTCAGAAATGTTGTTCAATTATTTTTTTTTGAATCTCAGTTTCTTAACCTGGTCAATTTCTGCAACAGACCATACATCCGACGAAATCGTTCGCCATTTAAAAAAAATAGAACACACAATTGACCTTAACCTTACCTTGCAATGACAAATTTCTGATATGAGTTTACGGTTCCATTTTTCTCGTCAGTACTGTACAAATTCTATTATTATCCATAGTATATATACCCCACACGCTAGCATCGGAATTTCGATAACTATCCAAACATGGCAAGATTTTCTGACACCCGAAAACGGAGACCCCAAAAATATTTGTTTTTCAAAACACGCATTAGCATGCGCCATACATTTTCCACCAGAGCTCAAACAACCGAATTTCTTGGAATATATCTCGACAAGAATCTCTTCCTCTTTCAACCTGACCTGTTATGACTATAGCTCTTTAGCCAAGACGACCACCACTACCCTTCGCCCCAACCCCATATTTTCTTAATAAATCCACCCCCACGCACATTCAAATCCTTCCTAGATATCAATACTACACAAACACTTCTGCAGAAAAATATTTAGTCATTTCATTTGGTCGGTCCAAGACGCACGGGGGAAAAATCTGAGCGCTTCTCAATTTGATTTTTCCTCTTAAGTTATTCCAAGATGACGTCGTCGTCCGTCTTAAGTTTATATGTGGGGGACACGTGGTCCATAACGCCACCAAAATAAATATGAGTACGCTTGCCACCCCCCAAACAAACCGGTTTCTTACAAGCCCGCGCGCACCTAGCGCATTCATCATAACTTTCTTGGCCCATAACATCCGTTCGTAATTTTTTTTTCTTCCCCCACACCGATATTTTCGAAATCTTTGGTCGTTTGGTTGGCTGCAACACATGTGTCGGTGGGGTTACGTGGGGGGAGGATGGAGAGCGAGAGTGAGAATGAGAGACCCGGTTCGGCAGAAAAAGACTGAAATGAGTTGTCTACTTGTCGGTGGAAAGCGATTTTTCGTCGCACAGATGACTCAAAAGAACTCCCCGAAGGGAGCAGGCGGGAGCGTCATCAACGGTGTCGGCAACGGTACTCCCGATTTGTTTTCCTCTCTTTCTTGGGCTAGCGATACGCCCTGGACCAGGATTGAAGTTTGAGCCCCCGCCACTCGTTTACACAATCGCCACACACCTATTTAATACGACTCCTCTGATGATGATTATCTGTTGAACAGCGCAAGTGAAAAAATAAATTATTTTCTTAGAATTTTCTCCTGGAACGAATCGAATGATGAGATATGTTCAAACCTAATAAAACTTATATATAAAATTTAACAAATATCAGGTTAACTGAATCGTTGTTCTAACTAAATATCAGGATTTCGTCATCATGCTATTTTTACTCAACACGGTGGTGTCAATGTCACATATTAATTGGCGCCCGGGGCACAGGTCCCCAAAAATCCCTAACCTCCCCCACACACACACTTAGTCTGACGATACAGGGGGGGGAGAGAATCACAGCAGCTGTTGATCGTACATTTTGGTCGGATGGTAGGCAGTGGGTGGTAGTGGGAACCCCTATCCCCCTCCCCCTCCACCTCACCTCACGCCCGTCACCCGCCCCCACCAGCGCCCGACAAACACACACGCGCGCGCGCGCCACCCAGTGTCTAAATTTAGCGCGCGCCGCACGGGAACCCCGAGGCCCCCCTCCCAACCCCCAGTGCTGAATCGACTCCGGGTGGAAGGGGAACACACACTTCCACCGAGGAGAACTTTTTCGCCAAGGCGCCATGTCACGGTCGCCGGGTTGTCAGACGTCCCGCTTGCAGTCGGGGAAAAATCGGCGGGACATATGCGACCCGTACATCACCCGGCTAAACGGTTTAATGCAGCCGTCGGTGGGGTTGACAGGCAAACACTTCCTGATGCCGGGGTTTTATATAAGGCCGAGGATACAGTAGTCCAACTTTATCACAATTGAGGAGACAAACAAACGCCGCCGCGGTAAAATCACTGCAACGGAAGCTGACAAGGACAGAAATACTATTACATTATATAGTACGGGTCTCACTAATTTTTAAATTAGCCTATGAACTTGGTATTAACTCCTGTAATTGAATTAAACCTACCATGCCTAAACCTAAACCTACCATTGAACTGAAAATGTTGACGATGCTATATATTATTTTAGCGAGCCATGACACGCGCGCTCGAGAATGATTATTATTTTCCAACGCCCCCAGAGGCGCCGACGATATTTGTGCGAAGCCAAATTTGAAATTTATGAGATGAACTGCTCAAGTGCACGCAGCCCGACAAGAGCTTTTTTCCAAGTATTGTGTCCCCGCTACGAAATGCGATCGCCGCCGCTTCAGCTCCGGTTACAGTTTTTGCGCTGAGCTGAGATAATCACGAATATACACACTATGTAACTAGTTTTTATTTCCAATTAACTTTTTTTGCGCACTGTCAAGAGTCCGAGCTGTCTAATGACGTGGTCGAGGGGAGGAGACCACTGCTGGGCCCACAACTCCACTAACCAAAATTGGACACTTCTATATCCAGTTACCAGGCATATTTAATCCAAACATGCTTGAGCACAGGGTGCGTTGATATATTGAACTAAATTGGCGAGTACCTGTTATGGACAAGTAAATAATGCTATCAAATAATCTGAGAAGCCTTAAAACGACTTGTCTTAAAACGATTTGTTATTAAGATTAATTAAAATAATGCTCTCAAATTAGCTTGAGTGGGTGGTGCGTTTAACTCAATAACTTTCGGTCAAGCTTTCTGTATTTCCAGAAATCGTCCGAGATCCCCATAGCCCTAAACTCTTAAACACAATTAAAATTATCTTAAGTACATTTACAGTGAGGGTGCAGAACGACTATAGTGCGGTTAACTACAGTTGATTGGAACAAAAAAAAATTAATTACGATCTCAGCGTAATTATCAGCCAACATCATCGTAACGCCACCGGAAACTACGAGTATCGCAAACCGACGACTGCCTAGGCCGACGCTATGTGGAACAGTCAGTCTCAAAATAACAAATAATTAAAATAAGCAAGCCCATCGAACGTAATTACGTAATTGGTGGCCAATGGAAGCGCCTAGGTTCTGACAAGCCAAGGCCAATCAAGCGCACAGAGTGGGTAGTACTAGGCCGGCCCTCGCACGGACAGCAACCCAAAAATGACGCAGTTGTTGGTACTCTGTAATTTTAAAAAAAATGTAACTGATCTTTGTCAAAAAAAGAAGAAAGTGCCACACGCAAAATAAATGAGCCACGGAATTGGATATTGTTGGTCGCCTGATCTGGAGAAAAACTGAAACAAAAAAATTCCACTTCGCGTTGGGCCGAAACTTGCTGGGGGATTTATTTACAGGGTGAGCAAAAATATAAGATGCTACAGTTACGACCAAGAGTCGGAGCAAGCATGGGAAGCGGAAACTGGTGCCAACCAGGAAGAATCCCTCCCGCGGGAATTGTTGATTTTCAGGGTCTGCGCTAGGGGTCTCAACATATTTCAGAGAGCAAAATAGGTGTTAAATGCCTGGCATCGTCTAAGCTGAAGAATCGAGCACACACTGAGCATTTTGGACAGGACACAATTGTTCCTCCGTGTGTTTTGGGAATATCTACTTCACTAGGTGGTGCTCCGATTGCAATTAATCCTTCCTTCCAAATCCCCATTCACCGATGGGAGCCCTGGAAACACTTGACGATCGATTGATAACAAAATAACTGGAACACCACCTAAGTCGCATCCCAACACGTGAGTGTTAAACTATCGTCGAGGACTACCGGCAAAGACCAAGGAACGAAACCCACTCTAAAAGTGAACTAGTTTCACGCACAAAAATCAGCTTTATAGCGACACCGGTCTCTGAATTCAGGTTCCGATCGGCGAAACGTCGAACTCGCAAATCAGCCAGCCGCACACTAGTTTGTCGTTCGACCTCTTTAGCCACACACACACACACACACTTGGAGATCGGCCAATTCGGCGACTTCCAATTGCCTCATATGTGTCTAGGCCTAACCGTAACGGTTATCCCGTCAGTCATCGAGACTATTATAGGCCGACGATATACATGTATACGGCGTGTTGCTCGCGCGATCGAACCTCGATACTCGATTGTAAGATGGCTCGAGAGATCCCACTCCTATAGCCAATCATGTCGAGTCATTAGGAAGTTTAACCGACAGTTACCACGGCGCCATTTGGCCCTTTTCGAACAAACAGTTCATGCGGTTCCAGTTGTAACCGCGACACTCTGAAGAAAGGCAACTTCCTAATTTTCAGATATATTTTATCAATTCGCTGGGACAACCACTTAAGTCTTAAAGAGACAATAAAAATAATCACTTGTTTTATGTTTATGAAAACAGTAAAATCAGCTTCGAACAAGATCGATAAAAACAAGTTTAGAAACTCGCTGGATCTTGCAACGGCCATGGAACAACAAAAGGAAAAACTAATTAAAATTAGAGAAATAAAAAAATATCGTGATATCCTAGGATTGGTAGATACTGTACTTGAGCTGGCAATAACTTCATAACTTTAATATAAAAAAAAACAATGGATCACATCTAAACTGCGAAGAAAATCCAAAAATTCAGTTCATTACCAAAGGGGAATTTGAAAGAAAAGGTTAAACGTACACATGAGTTCAGTTGCAGACACTAATTTGTTACGCCAACAGATCTATTTAAAAGGAAATGTTTATTCCTGATTCAGGAATAAATATTAGTAGTTATGCCCCCACAGCAGCAGCAGACATAGCGGAACCATTTAGCAAATATTAGAAATCGAGACAATAATAATGGAGCGGCACGAAGACTGCTCCATTGTACCTGTACATCCGCGCAATTTATTGCCGACGCCGCTGAAACTTATTTGCAATTTTTTGATTGCCGCAATAAAGATTATCGGCGAGGTTCGTAATGAGTCTGCTCAACATTTCCCGATCGATTAAGGATGGAAAATAAAATACCGGTTGGTCAAACAGATCGGAGACAAGTCTGCTCCCATTTAAATATTGGTCGAGCAAAAATTGAAAACAAAATGTAATACAATCGAAAAACCTGTCCGGGACAAAGTTAGAAGATCGTTGAGACGCTCACATATTCTGTCAGTCTTTGACCCCCGTCGCAACATCTGGTCATGGTTTGCAATGTTGATTGTTATTCCAAAAATGTCCGGAGATTGGTTGACCATAGGTCAATAGTTAAGGAAATTAACCACCGTTAGGGATTGGGCTCAATGACAACAAATGATCAACAAATCGTTGAAATCGATCGATCACTTCATGAAATCTCACTGCTGTTGCACGATTAAAACTCTTGGTTGCAAATCAATTAAGGTGTTGGGGAGGACATCGTCTCCGAAGCAAAAATTCAAATTTGTACGCTGCCAAACAAAAATGAGTTTTCAAAGCGACGGCTAGCTACACAAACTTTGCTTTACGGTTGAGGTGTCGTCGACCAAAACCAAGCATAGCATGTCAGTCAGTAATTCATATTACGAAAATCAAATCGAAAAAATATTGCACACCCCACACAGCCTGCAATTACTGATAAAGATCTACCACAAAATCTTTCCACTTTCGTAAAACGCAGTCGCCGAATACATCAATGTAAACGGTAATATCCTCCTGAGGGTCGTGGTGAACAAGATTCGGACTCCTAACCATCAAAATACTTCTTCCACTCTTACGATTTCTGTTACAAGGTCCCAACCAGCATTTCCCCGCTCATCAAGAAAAATCGCCGCAGAGTTAAAACTAAACTTAATCAGGCTCACACATTAAAGGTACATAACAAAATCCAGGGGGGGTACGCGGGCTTCGGTCTCAAGAGGACATGGTCGTAAGGATTTTCATCATATTTTCCTACATCCACAGCACAACACCCCCCTCTACCGCACTCCTCCACCCCTTTTCCTTCCTTCCCCCATTCAGTCCGCTACACCATCAATAAAGGCATAATTACCGTCTTCGCGCATTGTTGGACACAGCCTATATTGGCAAGTAGAAAAAAAACAGAAGACTGCGAATGCTGCAACACAATCGTATTTAGTGGAGTTATTTTTTTTTGTCTCTCCTCCCGACAGCCGCGGCCGATATATTCAACAACAGTCAGGAAGTGGCTTCGGCGAACGGCCAATTAAACGCAGGAATGATAGGGGTATAACGATAGACGAGGCAATATGAACGTTCATCATCACTGGACAAGGTTTTAACATCAGTTTGGGACCACTTTAACAAGCACAGTTGGGATCTCTGCCCATGAAATCGGCAATAAGAAAATTATAACACGATTCAGTGACGACTTTTTTAAAAGTCCACAAATGTAGAATTAACAGAGTCGAGTCATTAAATCCTGCTTCGTAATCTGAAACAGTCTCGTACATCAAATTAGTCAACTAAAAATAATTCTGAGTTCCCAGTATTATTTTTTCATTCAAAGTTGTAAAGAAAAGTTGAGGTACAAAAACTTGTTTTTCTAAAATGACATTCTAAGTGTTATTCTCGTTATTCCGATCGTCTCAACAGGCTCTATTTTTATTCAAACTGTTCCAACTAGCACATTTAAGGGATTGCAATAAAAAGTGTGATGTGATATCAGGCCGACACGGGAATACAAATTAAAAACGTTACGTCAGAAATTCCTCCGAGCGAGCGCTCGCCACGGCAGAGGCCGCACCGTTGGCCTACATATGCGGGCGAAGCAATTAAGACGACAGCTTAGCTTCAAAGCAGCCAAAACAATCAATCAAAACTAATAATACAGGGTGACTTTTTGTTGGACACGCGCCACGCATTCATGACACCATCCAATTAACACTCGCCAGAGTAATCCCAAAACAGAAACAGTCGTCGTCGAAAAAGGAATGCAAATTAATCGTTTGCAATAGGTGACATGCCGATTTACATAATGATTTACATCGATTCATAAATGAGACTACAGGATACGCCAATTCACCATACCCCACAAATTTTAAACAAGAGATCTATCCGTATGAAATTGTAATTTGATTCTGAAAATACTCAAATAGTAACACTGCAATCCATGGAGATTGATTACAGGTAGCTAAATTATGATTTGCCACTGCTTCATAGCTATTTTTTAAAAATCCACTGAGTAATTAAAATCATCCAGCTATTTTAAAAAGGCAATCTATCAATTTGTAATTTCAGACATCTATTGGCTCAGTTCACATGAGCAGACATCTCATTTTGATAATTATTCAAACTGCTGCAAACGCCTCGGGATCTACCAACGTCATTGGATATCACGGATTTCTGTTTAAAAGATCTGCCGTCGACAAATCACAAAATTGGCCTCTCGATGGACTCGTGAAAAATCCGGGAATTCGACGGGCATTTACACTTGCAATCGTCAAGACTGTTCCAAGAGAGTTGACAGTTAGTTGCGTGTGGGATCTCGGGAGGCGAAGCCATCATTCTCATCGCGGCACACACACTCAAAACAACGACATCCGCAATTTTTTAATTGCAACTACGTGCAGTGCACGGCCACACAAAAAAAAACGATCACCCTTACCAACACAACCGCCCACCTCTGAGCCCCCCCCCCCACACACACACAAACGTCCACAAAAGAAAGAACGCCGTTCCTATAGATTGGCGCGCTCATTACAACGTCAAACGCCGAAAACATCCCCGAACACAATAGGGACAGGACAACCGGCCAACCACAATGGTTCCACTTCGGTTAAATCTATAGAAAAGTTGGCGAGAGAGAGCCGCAAAGATCAACCCCCCCCCCAACCCCCAATGCAACATTCATTGGCGGGGGAGAAGAGCGGCTCGACAGGTGAAAACCGCGTACATGTACGTTTCTATTCCGATAATCCTATCCAGCATGGTCGCCCCGGGCCACTAAGCCTAGCAAGGCTACGGGACAGCATCACAACACAATAGAATTCCAAAAAACGAATCCCAATTGTGATTGCCGAGTTGGGTTTTAATCGACAGGTTTAATGAACTTCGTACTAGACGCCACCCCGCATCAACAACTGATGACCGTCCACACGAAGCAATCCATTCAAAATGGATAACTTCAAAGCATTCGACAGTCGGTTCCATTTTTGTACCGGTGTTTGAGTCTTTGTTAGGAGCTAAGACAATCCCAATTCCTCGCGTCAGGAGGAGATATCTTATGAAAGATACCACAGACGATACGGTAACCGGAAATCTTGTCTCGTCTGAAATCCTATAATGACCTATTCGCATTGAATCAAGAGTGTGTATATTGTTTCAAGAAATTGAAGAATTGAGTTAACGCTGAGCCTATCTTCGGATTCTTCCTTATTGGTACTCGAGATATATAGGAGAGATGACCGAGGCAGTTAAGGTCCCAGGAGGTTGCGCAAAGAGCGTGGGTACGATGGCATATATCTCCTATCAACCAATTGAGATTCGAGGACGTGTGACGTTGAGCACAGGATCGAGATTGGAAGGCGGAGGGGGATAAAAAAGTGAATTGTTGTTCAAATGTTTATTTTGTGATTTCATTGGCCCGGGACCCAGCGATTGCAGCGCGACCGCGGGGAAGGCCACGGAATTCGAGCACTCGCCGATTAACTATTGATACTAACCGACGAAAAACTGTTCACGCGGAATCTATTGGTTCATTCGGTCTAGCCAATGGCGAACAAGGAAAACGATAATAGATCTTGCAAGACAAATACAAATCTAGAAGTGCATTTCCCAATATAGGCATTACGTGTGAAGGAGTCCACAGGATCTTAAATGATTGATACCAGGACATCCCGGCTCGAAACTACTGCAAACTCAAATTATCAGGGAAAAACTATCCCGGTACTTGAATTCAGTCATTTGATCTCACTAAATTATCCTCACCATTGGTATATACATGTAAATTGTGACCAGTTTTGACGTAAGGAATTTAAAATTGCCACCCCTATATTTTTTAATTTAAACAATGGCAAATTCGTGACGTGACCAAGACGTATGCGATCGTTTCAGAAAGGTGACGCCACTTTGTGCCCGCAAAAGTCCTGCTCATCTTAAGAAATTGATTGAAACTATTGTAGATACAGTACATTCATAAAAATTAATTGATGCCAATTAATAAATCCGATGCACTTTGTACAGTCTTCACGCCATAGCTTCACGCCCAATTATCATTTAACGCACATGTGTACCCCTTTTCGGAAGCTAATGTTTTTTCAGTGGCACTTAATTCGCTCAAAATTTGGGCCAAAAAACCCACCTGCACGTCGCTAATTACCGCGCCAACTTCCCCCCACCCCACCCAAAAATAAAAAACCAAATCGCTCTATAAAAAGATAAAATTTCGGCATCCACAGTCGGGACAGGGCAGCACGCGACCAACACTAGGCAGCAGAGCCGGTCCATCGAAAGACAAAAAAATCAACACCGAATTAATCGAAATGCTTTCGATGTAGGTCACATTAGTGCCAAGGTATATAATTTAGCGTGTGTCGGTTGGGGTGTGCGCAAAAAGAGCGGAACAATAATTAAGGACGGAATTACACTGGTCAGGATGAATTCATTTCGGCGCGGAGGAACAGCGCCACCTGACGGCTGGCCGGTGTCGTCGCACGCGGAAATGAGGCAATTCATCAGAAATGTGACGTCACTTCCGGCAATGTGTACTCAACTGAGGCGAGGACTTACTGATACGTCACTAAATCACGCACAATGAAACATTCTATATCTTTTCTGGTTAAATTATAATTTAAAAAACATTCTAGTAATGACTAGATTTGTTTGGAGATTTAGTATTTTAATAAGTTGATGAAAGCTATAATTATTTAGACAAGTCAGTGAATCAATATTTTAAAAAAAACATTGAGCACCACATTTCTGAACTATCTTGTCTCGGGCCTGATAATGCGTTTAATCTGCCTTGGCTGGATCCTCATCACTCGCCGGGTGTGCATTGATTGACCTCGAACTAAAGGGCGATCGGTCAAAGATCGAGGATCGGGCTCTCACTATTAATCACTTTATTTTTCTCTCTCCCCCATCAGCAATTTCATCTGTCGGTATTGACGTTCGGTTACCACCAGCACTTACATTTTTAGCCTCATCGCCTGTTCGGTTCTAATATTAGCCAAATTCTGGCAGTTTTTTTTTTGCACTGTCAATTAATCAAGAAATGGAGGGACTGATTTTTGCAGTTTGAACATGCGTTTGTGGTCTGGGGAAAACCTAAAAACATTCCTTTTAAAAATTGAAGTTACATACATTTCCAATTTCGTTTTAAACAATCCCGACGGCATTGGATGAAAATATTTACATAATAGTTATCTGGTAGCTGAGAAAATAAAATAGGGATTTCAATCATTCTCACGCTCTTGGCAAACGCAAATTTTTCATTTTCCAAGGACAACGAAGGTGACCCCGACTCAAGATTTTCCGAATGACGCAATTCGTCCCGCAGAACCCAATCGCAGAATTTACATGCAATTAATAATTGGTCTGTTGAAACGGCAAACTATATTTTTTAAGTCACATCAATTTTCTTAAGACTTTTCTTAAGCCGAAACCTGCGTCAGTAAAAATGTTTGATGCTTATGATAAAAAATTCTTCCAATTTCCAAAAAAGCTTTTTTAGCCACACGATGACCTTCCGACTTTCCATTCCCATTATTTTCAATCGTCCTCCAACACATCCGTCGCCTATGCAACCCGGCAATCTGAGGGGGGACACGTCACGGGGGACACAACCGATAAATTTTATTTTTTCCTTCCTCGAATCTAAAAACAACAGGTACATTTGGACATTCGTACATGTCCTGCGTGCTGGCCCCCAAGTACATACGATTTACATTCATGTCCTACAGCGATTATTCGAAGATTGGTTAACTATTTTTTTTGTTGTGCCGGCCATGTACCGCATCATTACGACACTACAGAGCGAGCGTCCTTTGATGGGGCACACAAAACAAAAAAAAATTAAATGCCTCGCGCGACATTGATTGACCCAATTTTATCAGGACCTCCCCTCCAATAGAAATTCCGGGGCTGATGTTTTTTGTATAAACGCTACAACTTATCATTAGGTGGCGCTCATTACATCATTTAGCAGGTTGGAATTGTCGGTGCTCGCAGCGCGTCAAATCCCCAATTCACCGCTGGCTAAGCTCGGTGGAACATAGCCCATAAACAACTAACGATAATTGCAACGAACAATCTGATCCTCTGGTACTGCCCCCATAGGGCACAAATAACTTACAGTCCAAGATAATTGAACAGTTCTTTTTTTTTACATATCCTCACAGCGATATCCCTTAGCTATCCGTTGGGCGAAATCTAATTGACCCGAATTTTCACCAGTTCCAGCTAATGTAATCAACAATCGATTGTAACTGGTGACTATCGCTACCAAAATTCACCTAACAAGACTAAAAATGTCAGTCATGTCTACTAAAAAAAGGCGCCACTACAGCGGCGATCGACAAATTGACCAGGCACGAATTGACTACACGATATCAAAATCGCGTCTGAAAAACAAAATTATTAAATGGATTAGATTTGTTTTCTTTCTTTAAAGACTGGGACGACTTATCTCTAACCGTAAGATGACATGGAGTGGTGAAGGGGACAGAGACGATGTTCTTAAAAAGTTATGAGATTGAGACTTCAAGACACGCAATCGTTTTATGGCCGGCCCCGCTCAATCGCCTTTTTTTTAAAAAGGAGTTCAATGAGTTATATCCACCGAAATGAATGCGGGTTCAACGTCTTCGATGAGCGAAATTTCGACAACATCCGTGTGTGTCATTTTCTTTGGACACCACCGCGCGCGCGTTCCCCGCAGACCGGCGACCAGTCAACCTAAAAGTTAATAAACCTGGCCGCGATATCATCGGACGGAAGGTGCGGCAACTTGATGAAAGAACGGCGATCGGACATTGACAGTCCTCGAACAAATTCGGAAGAGAGAAAAAACACAATCATGCGTGATGATTCGATTATGCAAACGACGTAGTTGGAACACCACACGCTGATCGACAACTTCTCCCCAAATTCATTTAAATTAAGTTTGGTCGCGTGGATTATCACCATATCACTAGTCAACTGAACTTTGCGACACCCGTTAAATGAGCGCGTCCCGATTAGGGTGATGATAATTAGGGCTGGTGCCGAGAGAATTGACCAAAAATAATCGTTCTAAGCAGATGCGGTTCGAATCTAATTTAGAGAAATGGCTTCAGCCAATCCCTCCAGTGGTTTGCCAAGGGAACTTTATGTTCAGTTGCCTCGAAATATAATTTTTTGTTAACATTGGAGAGCAGGTCACTGGGTAGGAAACGACCTGAAAACACAATAACACGCATTAATAATATAGAATTCAGGAGCCTGGACAACCGCTTGCGGTACATACATTTTAGAAAACTAACAGCCGACAGTTAACTGTCTTAACATAACCAAAACAGCAATGAGTTTGACCGAAAAATTCGGAACGCCACAGCTCTAACCAGGCCGTCCTCAATCTCAATGCTCCTTCCTAACCGATACCTAGGGAAAAGCCATAATCGTATGCAAAACGCATGCAAATATTTTACACCACCGATATGCACACGAGATTGCAAGTTGGGCTGCGGTTGGTCAGGAACGTAGAAAGCTTATCAGTTTTCTAAGGACGAGGCGAAGGGGCGGTGGTTTTCAGACACACGCAGAATTGATAGCGGCGCCACCCGCATTGCTAGCCGCGGCCGTAAACAAACCCAAAAGAACATTTTTTTTTAAAAAGAAAAAGCCGAAATAAAAACAGAATTGAACAGGTGAGAGCGCGTCTCGAGCGGGGCGCTGCCGAAATCCTAACAATAAAAAATTAATTCCTCAGGCTCGCTCTCGCCAGAAGCACTCACACACCAGCCGCCAAACAAAAAGGTACTCTGAAGAAGAGATAAACGTCTTGAGATTCGATCCTCTCGTGACATATCCGGTATGGGCAGGCCTTGGCTTCGGAGCAGCGGCATGTGACCACCCCAAAACGAAGGCAGGACCTCAACTTCGTTTTTAGAGGAAATGTGAAAGGCTAAAACCTCGACAGGTGTACACTTCGGAGGACCGACAAATATGGCCTAACGTTCAAACAGGCGCAGCCCCTTTTTTTATTCTCCTCCTCCTCAAAATGAAGGCGCCTCAACTTCGACACCAGGGGGGTCGACATCAGCAGACTCCGCATTGGAAATAAGCAAAGAGATGAAGGTTGAGAGCTCACACAAAGCAACAAAATTAAGAATTAACTGAATAATATTTTTTAAATTCTGTATTAATGAGAACGATTCTCAAAGAAACACGTAACCGAGATCTCCTGCACTTAATAACAATTGTTTCGCTTGCACTTATCATTCAGACATTATCCTCAGAGACCAAGTGCACATAGTCACTCAAGGATCCATACTTAACAAGAATTTCAATCTGAACATCATATGAATGAAAAGAAAGCCTTTGATTCCGCTACAAAATCCACACAATGCGATGCCGGGCTCCTCTGATTGCCGGACTTAAGGAAGTCAACGTTATTGTAAGAAAGTTTTTCGATATTGTGCGAGAGATCAATCACATAAGAATCCAGAAATTATCCTGAAACAGGTGCAGATAAACTCACTTGAGCAAGACAACTTCATCCTTGAACACACAACAATCTTATTGACATCTACCCTTTCGATTCGTTGGTAAATGTTCACCTTGACCCACGCAGGTGGCCACGAAGCGCAGTCAAAAGTTACACACGCACCAGCAAGTAACACACTGCATCAAGAACAAGTGGGCGGTTCTGGTATAACGAATGGATGAAGTAATGTTGGGGGGTTGAATAGCGGAGGGTGGGGATTCCAGGGACGTCAGCGCTAAATTTATATTCGACGGCAACCGACTACGTCACTTCCGCAAAACTGGGCGCAGGTTGGATCAAAGGGTGGCTTCGACATGGGAATCTTGATTTTCCGAACTAATGAATAGTTCCAATGACACTTTAATGATCACTGTCTTCGCATCGTGGCGCTGTAAAACACAATACTGTAAAATACAAGTTTGTGATTTATGACTTGTGTCAGGAGAGCATGAACAGAAATCACTGGTTTCAGATTCGCCAGGTCCAAGTCGTAACTGTTCACGAACACAACCTAGTCATTGCAAAGACAAAGAATTAATGTTGAGAAAATATTTTAAATGTATCTCTGCAGTTGAATTTGTATTCTGGGATTTCAGAAGGCAACCCTGCAGAATTCAGGTGGCCCCCTGATTGAGTTACGGAGCACCCGAATATTCCCGAATTTCTTCCAAACAAAATTATGATTTCCTGGTTTCGAGTGGCCACCCTCCTCTCTCTGAACGGTTTCGTCGAACAAGTTCGCATAATTGGGGTCCATTCAGGACTCGACTCTGGAGGACGCGAAACGAGAAAGGGGGTCAAAGTCTGTCGAACGAACGGCAGTTGACGAAAACATGACACGCTCGTTAAGGTCACGACACTCGACATCGTCCGAACTTTTCTTCAAGTTATTTTGAGATGGAGGGGGGCGCGTTCAGCGAATCAGATACCGCCCTGTGGGGGGGACGTTTCGTGGCGTTCCCGAAATGACCAAACGCTCCCCCGTTTCGAGGGTCATCGAAATTCAGGTGGAAACTGGGCATCTTGGCAACAACATTTCACTACGGGTGTTGAATGTCGAGTGACATCCACGATCGACTATCAAGAAAATAATTATTAACGATATTTTTTTTTCCACACTGTCCCATCCATTTACCACCCAAAGAGAAAAAAATGAGAAATTTGAAGCCCATTCATGCGACACTTTACGTTGACGTTATTTGAAACGCGGAAATCACGAACCATCAAAACCAGTTCAATTAAGATTACAAAAAAAAAATGTGAAGGCCACTAACAGGATGCCAAATTATTTTGCTTTGCGGTTTTGGAGTTCACCGAATTTTCGATAGGAGACAATTCAGCGATCCGAACTGCGGTTAGATGCAAATATGCCTGTGTAGTACGTGCAAAAACAGCGACATATCAACCGTAAAGTGTTACTAATAATCGCTCAAAGATGCTCTCTCAAACTGTTAGTACCCCCTTTAAAAACAACTATTAAAATGTTTAAAAATTTCTCGAATTCGTGCCTCGCTTCGCTGAATAGAAAACTTTCTGAAATGCTAGAACAAGTTTGACGACATTTTTTTTTTAGTTAGAAAAGTCCAGAGTTCCGAAATTCGCGCAGACTTTTTGGTCGGAATGAGTTTCCGACCAAAAAGTCTGCGCGAATTTCGGAACTAAAAAACAGCTTTTCTAAACTTTTTGAACAAATTTATTGAGTTTCTTTTTTAATTAAGTCATTTTTTTATGGTTTTCAATTTAGCTAATTTCCAAAGTAATTTTAAAGACAAAATATGTGTTAGAAACACGCAGACAGAAGTAGATTAAATGAAAACTTATAAAAGTATTCCAAAACTGGAATAATATGTCGTGATTCCAGTTTGTGAATAATTTTTAAGTTTTCATATAATTCTAAAGGATTGTCAGATGGTTCAAAATATGGTACAAATTTTATTTCATACGAACTTTCTATTAAGCACATATTACATATGCAGGTTAGGGAATACAGCTTCAACAATGAAGAATATTATCCCAATGAAAGGCAAAATGTTAAAAGAGTATCACTAACATGAGATAAAGCATGACGCA
This sequence comes from Mycogona germanica, assembly GCA_034698785.1. Lineage (NCBI taxonomy): Eukaryota > Metazoa > Arthropoda > Diplopoda > Chordeumatida > Chordeumatidae > Mycogona > Mycogona germanica. The sequence continues at coordinate 4,412 of JAQGBY010000427.1, read as the reverse complement.
AGAAATACCTTTAGGGCCCTCACGAAATTTGAAGGTTTAAAAAAACGCAGGCTAAATGAGTTTTTATAATGGGTGTAGAACGGGGTGGGCTACGGCAATAAAAATTGCTTGACGCACAAATGGCGACGCCAGCAATTTTTATACCCCCAGGGCATAGCGCCCTAGGCGGGTCGACGCCAAGACAGGAGTATTTCAGGGGAATAAGATTCGGCATCAATCAAGGAGTGAAACCCGGGAAATGGGATTTCTGACTATTTTTATCGTGTGCACTTTATTGCTAAAAAATGAAAATGTTGACTAGTATTTGTGGCATTAACTTCCAAAAGATTAAACATCTTTCACACAAAAAATATAACATTTTGTAGACCAAAAAAAGTTTGAAAATTGAACGATAACGATTAATATTTAGTGCCCTACGAAAGCGAAGCAAGGGTTTTAAATTAATCAAACTCAGCAATCCTAAAAGTTATGTAATGTTAGCTCGATTAGTCAGTGGATCGTCATTCGCAGCAACGATCCACTGGCCCTCTAGCGACTAGCGGTTGCGTTGCCGATGGAAAATATTAAAATACGCGGATTCTGATATCATTTGCCCATTTAAAAAACAAAACTTTATCTATTCTACATAATTTTAGCCGGAAACTTGCAAAAAAATGTCAAGCGTTTTTGAAACTCCCTCAATTCTACGGCAAACACTGGAGGGACTATGTTCTAGCGAGCAAGAACGCCGATGCCACCGCCTGACTCCGAACAGGGCGGACGCCCGCTACACTATTACACCGGACAAACATAATTCACTCAAGCGTGCTTTAAAGGAACGCGTTCAGACATCGACCCCGCTCAACTACCAGAAACTACCGAGCATTCTCCAAAAGCAAATTCACCCCATCTCGCACGTGCACGAGAATTTCAAACAAGATTGAGATTGGGTGCGTTGAACTTTCGATCTCTAATAGACAAATGATCTGTAATGCAAAAAGGAGCGTGCCATCTCTTAAGACAATCTGCCCCTCGATCTCAACCGCAATTCAAATTTCTCAGGCACGCTCATAGCGCAACTGGGGGAATGACGTCACGAAACTAACATGGCCGACTCCCGGCACCCGCACTTGTCCCGCAGCGGGCGATTCCAGCATCGGAATGCGGCCGAAGCCACCCGCCCCACGCCCGCTGCTGCGTGAATCGAGTGGAGAGACAAGTGCGAGGGCGAGACACACTCAGGAATCTGGGACAAAAATTGAACATATGGCACACAAAACTGACCACCACAACCAGAACCAGTTAAAAAATCGACACTTCTTTTTTAAGATTTTGGGGCGGGCGCTTTGAGACTGGTTAGACCCGAAAAAATTCGATGTCGTCATCTTGTCAATTACACGGCCCTATCTCAAAAACGGTTTAAACGAATCTAGATTTTTATCAATTTCACGTTCAACGGTTCGCTAAAGGGGAAGGTAAACTTTCGAGATAAGATTCTAAACTAGTTTAGGACCCCACGCGTGTAGGCAGGATAGGGCACTTTCGCGTTCCGTAGTGAAAAGGCCCATCTTGTGGGAATCTTTAGGGACCAGAAAATAGTTTCTTACCTTCGTCCAGTAAACGTTCGACGTGCATGAAGACATTGGGAAAGGCGGTCAACTGTTTCTTGTCTTTCAAAAGTTGTGCTAAGTAGTCTGCCGTATTTTGAGTGTTGTTGTTGGTATTCTCGCCCATTTTTATATTTTTTTTCGTTTCGTTTTTCTTCGGGTTTCGCGATTCGACTGGCAAAGACGAGAAAGCCCAAGTTTCTAACGAAGCGAAAAAGCTCTTGTTTTTAGTGTGTCTCCCCCCGACACACACGCACGTCCCCGCCGCACAAAACTAGTATTAAGTTAGGGGTTATTAGGAGGGGCCTAGCCACAAGTTTATCTTGCCCTTTTTAGTTACATTAACACACACACACACCGCGCACAAAACCAAAAAAACTAGTTACTGGAGTTAGTCCGATCGCTGCACTGAAAACCGGCCGAAACTTTTGGTTCCAGCTAAATCGCGCAGCCTCTCTCTCTCAACTCTGTGCGCGTGTGTGCCCTGGCATGTGCTCCGCTAGTCACCAAAATGAGATCGTCGCTCCCCATTCATGCGGGCACGTCAATCTTTTCATTCCATCGGTTCAACTCAATGTTGTTACCAGATAGTTCGATGTTTTAACGCGCCTCGCTAAAGATGCTCGGCGTTGGGTACCACTTGTCTCTTGGCCAGTTCATTTTCGGGAGGGGAAACAGTTGATGGACGGAGAACGGAGAAAAAAGTTTGGAAATCCTCAATGGCGTAATGAGATGCCGCCTCTCTTGCTGCTCAGGAATTTTCTGAGTCTTTCGGCAGTTTCTGGTCAGTCTCTTTACGAGTCCCTGTGTCCTGGCTCGACCCTTTGACACCCGACGTGCCCTTCCCCCCCATTAGCCATCCGAATCATCAGTCCAAAATTCCATTCGCTGCCGACAGTCGCAAGTGAAAGCATCCCCCTGCGGCCATGAGCTTTACACGTGTGGGCGTTGATGCAGCGATCATCGCAGTTACATTTTGTGAGTGGGGGGCTGCTATATGCGCACCGAGTGGGCGAATCACTCAATCCTGATTAATTTTATTTCAAAAACTAAAATATTGAAATTAATTTGCATGTTAAAAAAATTCTGTCAAATAAATCTAATCTTTGAAGCTGTTTGTAGTGCGTGATTGTAGATCGCTGCATGTGCAGGCAATCTTTCTATAGACAGGTATGATAACGAATGAATTGTTTCAAAGCGTTTGACAGACATAACTGGTTTTTCTTTATTTACGTTGCCGTGTCACCATTTCTGTTGAATAAAGTTTATCGAAATTTGCGAGGAATGTCAACACGACAATGAAATGATATCATTTCACTCGTCTAAGGTTCCAGCCCCTAAATTTAGTCGGTTAAAATCGTTCAACAACTCACATTCCATCCTTCATTATTCTTGTAAAATGTGCGACCCCCCTGACCTAACGTAGCATTTTTAATGATATTTTTTCAACCAAAATCAGACGTACTTTTTAAGGAGGTAGGAGCATCCCTAAATCGGTCTTACAACGTGTTATCTTGATTAGCAATCTTCTTTTAAAAGTAGGCATTGTAATTATCCCACACTAATGAATAGTGGATGTCCGATTCGAGGTTTTTATTATTTTATTTTTTTAATCTGCGAAAGTGCAGGAGGCCATCGGGTTCGGTACGTGCGGGTCGCTATTTCCGACTTCCATGACTTATAGCTGCAGCGTCGACGTCACCATCTAGCGAGACCGGACCACACTATCCCACGTCACGAACAATTGCCGTGTCCCGTCATTCATTTTGAGGACAGCAGCACCCCAAGTGGGGGGTTTCACAACAATTTGGGGCTAACATAATTTTTGTTTTGTATGTTATGCATGCGCTCCGGTGTCCTCGCACGACAGGTCCTCCTCAGGAGTGAGAGAGAGAGACAACAGACGCAACATTTCCACATGGACAATGGCAAACTGGTAAGGAGTCACCACCAACTGTGAGAAAAAGTCGTTCCCCAATTCGGAAACGACCGCCAAGACACAGAACAAAGTGAATCTGGCCATTCGTATAATTATGTTCGAGAAATTTGTTGGGGTTTGCAGTTGGCAAGACGCTTTTTTGGATGCTCGGTGTGTGTTCGGAGGCGATGTGGCAATAAATTTTATTGCATTATATGAAGCATCGCACTATTATTTACCCACGGGGAGGAGATATAAATGTGGAAATATTTTTTGCGGTCTCCTCATACTGCGAATGGCAATAGTTAAGACAAATTTTGGTCTTCAATTTTCAACAAATACTCAACAACTTAACCACACAAGCAAAACATTGTTCAAGATCCAGACCAACCCAAAAACTACCTTTAATGATTTCTGCATAAAGTTACATAGATTTAAATACATGTAGTTTCTTAGATGCAGCTCTATTTTAAAAAATGACAATGAATTGCACGAATGAATTGCAAGAAGTTCAATGCTTTTTAAAGAAAAAATCATTAAATAGATACTCCTTCAGATCTAATCGTTTTTGTATAAAATTGCGCAGAAAGTGTTTATTCTTTGTGACGAAGTGTACGATTTTTGAAAAACTCCTGGAATGAATGAGAAGCGAGTTACATCAATACAATATCAATACAATCATGTTTTATTAAAACATGGGTTCAAAAATTTAATCATTTTTATTTTGGATAAATTGCGAGTAAAAAAAACTGAAAAAGTAACAAATCTTTTCTTTTTTTAAATCTCATCAAGTTTGCGATTTGCATGTCCAAAAAGTATTAATTTGAAGCTTGAGAAACATCACAGAAACGAAAGAAAGGGTATTACTAACGAGTACATTGCATAAAAGCTCTATTTAGGACAATACG
>JAQGBY010000426.1:0-45620 GCA_034698785.1 Mycogona germanica | reverse complement strand
AAAATCTGATTTCGGATGTAACACCGAAGGTGATTTGATTTGATTAACGATCTGTGTTTTCCTACGTGTACCTTTTGTTATAATATCGGGCAAAATCATTCATTTGCGGCCATTATGAGGCCTTTTGACGGAATTAGTGTTGCCATTTTGTTTTCGTTGTGAGTTCTCGCAAAGAAACGATTAAAAAAATGGTTCCATCCAATTTTGATCTGTTATAGGGCTAAGACGCTGTACTGACAGGTGACCGTTTTTGTTGGAAATTTATCCATCACTGGTTGACACGTGGACAGAGGTCAGGTTGACCTAGGCTTGTCTGGCGTTATGCCACCGTGATTGAGTCAACAATTTTTTTTACAATATTTGATTTTTTTAAAAAGAAAATGATATTGATGAGGACATTACGGAAGGTGGGATAACTCGGGAGACAAATATTTCTATTCGATTTGGCACCGGGACTTCCTCGTATACGCCGCAACGCAACCGACTGTGACCGGCACGGCGCACCCAATCGACCCAACCCGGGGTAACATTCTTATTATAAGTTCGGAAGCACCGAACTGAACATTTGTCGAACGCATTCCACATTGACGTCGACTATTCGTCATCGCCGATCGTGAAAGTGACTCGGTCGGAATCGGCTCAGTTATTTGAAAGGAGCTTGATACTCTCTCAATTTCTTATTAAGTATCCATATATTAATGGGACGTTTGGGGGGTGAGTGGGCACCAGTTAGCGTAACTGGTAGGTTTGCGACTCTTCAATGTCGTATACTGAATGTAGACCGCCTATCGCCACCTGCCGGCACATCGATTGAACTTCCGCTCAGAGAAAATTGCTTACTTATTCTTCACTAGATGGCGCTCGTACAAAAATCATCTGCGCATTGAAAACTTCAACAAATAATTTGAAGGTCGCAAAAAAAAACCTACACTATTGTTTTAAAACAATGCGTGTTGTGTAAATAATATTATTACTGTTATTATTTTAATAGTAAACTATCAGATTTTTCACCAACTACGTGTCGTTAGGGACAAAGATTATATCACATTTGCCAGAAAATTTTCCGTTTCATGTACTTTTCTTCAACGAATAATGAGTTATTATATATGAACGAAGAATTATTTGACCAAAATTAATTTAAAATAAATTGGCTTCAAATAATATTTCTATATTTATTAACAACAAAAACGCGAAGCACAAGTCGGATATACTCTGTGCTTCTATACGTGAAGGTCTTGCAGTGATTCAAACAACCAATTCGCTTCCATTATGGTTGAAAATTCACTTCATGACATAATCGAGCGATTTATCAACCGTAACGATGTCCAACGCACAAATTCAATTTTGATTTGCTACAAAACACGCACTCAAAAAAATCAAAAGAATTTTTTTATTGTGATACCGGTGCCATAACTCTTGGTCCATGGACGCACTTGATGGGCCGAAAAGCTCAATTCGACAGTAAGCAACAAGTCATCTTTTTTCTCCTACTTGCGCCAGCACTCACCCATTTTTCGGTCGTATGCCTCCTCCCCCCTCTCCCCCAAACTCCCGCCCATTCACCGTGCTACATACACACCACCAGCCACAACTCAATCGCTTCCTGGCGAAAGGTTGCATTTTTGCTGTCACTATTTATTAACGGCTTATTCGAAAACCATTTATCCCATGCAGTTGCCCCGTCTTCGGTTGTAGTAGTAGTGGTGGTGGTAATAGTACATGTACTGTATGTAGGCCAGACGCGAGGCAATGCACTAAATCACGATGCACACGTACAGCCCTATACACGCACGGCGTTACCTAAGCCTAATTGTGATTTACTGGAAACCGCCGACTTGCCGGTTAGCGAATAGATACAACCGCCGAAGACGTGCCGTGTCGAACAAGGCGAGCCTTGTGGCAGACGTTGGTACCACTCGGATCCCCAACACTTCCGTGTCGTCGTAGTACCCTTTCTACGATCGGCATCTTATTTACTTCTCGCTCAATTCTGGCAAACCGAATACGGATTGATTTTACGATGTCTTGCAAAATAAACATATTCGTGTGTGTCATTCCATAATTGAAGTCTTCGATGATGGATAAAAAATTGTTTTTATGTTGTCGTGTTTTATATTTTATCGGTTCATGTGTTTATATATGTCTCTTCTCTCTTTTTCTTTTGACAGGGTTTCGTCAACTCGGGGTACGGAGTGAATGGCATCGCACATGTAAGTCAATCGTTTAAATATATTTGGTAGTAGAGAAAAAAATCATAACAATGCAGTGCCAGAAAGATAGATGTCGGTAAAATATTGAAACAGTCTTGTAAACAAATTACGCGGCAACGAAATGATAGAAATAGGGCGTCTTGATTATGTAATATATAAAATGAAAGTTGTGCCATGTTTAAGCAATAGTTTACTATTATTGTAAGAAGAGTTACCATTTAAATTTAAATAACGATGTGTCAAAATAAACAACCTTGTAAACAAATAACGCAGTGTCAAATAAAATTGTATTCTAATTTATTCAATCTGTATTGAATGAAATATCAGTTGTGATATCTGAATTGATTTTTTGGCAATTTTTATTAGTTTTTAATTTAAAACTTTTGTTCCAAATTTATTCGAATTTAATGCATAGTTTCAGAAATAATCGCACATAATTAGAATTGGCTCTCGTTTTAAAAACAATTGTTTATAATATTTTACCCACCTATATTGCATGTGAATTCAAAAAGGAGCAGACACTGCCTGTTACGCTTTTGACCAACATGATAATTTTTTTTTTATAAATCTGAGCTGAGGTGAACTAGATAGTCTTCGCTCGATACACCAGCCTAGACCAGACAACGCGGTTTTTAATTCAGAAAAACCTTTGCGCAGTGCGAAACTGGTGCAGCCATATTGGCTGGCGCGAATGGGGACACCCAACAACGTTTTCGTGTGCGTGGGCAGTTGGGTGTGTGTCGGGCCGGATTTCACCGGTGGCAGACCCGCGTCGGTGACCCGCGCCACACACACTTGGTGCGCGTTGTTGGTTTCGCTCGTTCGTTAATTCGGCGCGGGGTCGCGGGTCTGGTGTCGTCGGGTCCGGGCGCGCTGACGGTTGCTGTTACAGCTCGATCGGTTTCGCTTCTCTGTGCATCAAGCGCAGGAAGGAAGCCATAAAACGCGCGTCAACAGACGGGTGGTAGAAGTCAGGGTGGGTATGGGTGGCGGAGTTCGAGGGGAATGGGGGGAGTAAGATGGTGGTTCCCAAACGGATTACGTCAACTTCAGCACCTTTCTATGACAATTCATGTCAAATATAATTAATTATCCGGAAAAAAGGAGAAAAATCCCTCTTTATCGTTTGTAATCAGTGAAAAAATTAATTGACCACAAATAAGTTTTAAAATAATTTGTGTAATAATTTTGAGAAACAAACATGAGTAGAAAATAGCCGCAATTGTTTGGTATGTTGAGGGGGATAATGGTCTCTCAAGGGACACCTCAGAGGGCACCACCTCTCATTAAAGATTTTAACTTGTCAGTAATCCAAAGTGTGATGATCATCTTAATAAGGTAACGTCAACTGGTATTTTATATGGTCGCCGCTCCAATCACTCTCCGCGGAGATCTCCAGTTTCTGAACCGCTGGAATAGGGTTGGGGACGAAGGGGTTATTGTCGTTGCCACGTTATACCCCTGAGTCATTTGACGTTTTCTCGGAACTGGGAAGAGATTTGGTGTGCTACAGGGGCGCGCGCGCAAAAAAATTCGGCCGCCATAAATCGAAATCGTCGATTGTGTTTACGCTTGCCTGAGAATGGACGCGCGGTCCAGCAACGTCGCCTGGTGTCAGTCCAATAAACTAAAAATGTATACATAATAATAAAATAATAAAATAAAATAAAAGCGATAGGCACCTAGGATGGTGATGGGCTGGCCACTGGGGCGAGTTCCGAGAAACATTTCAGCTCCTTACTACATTACATAACTTGATATTTTAAAAACCAAATGTGGTGACATCCCGATTGTCAAAGTTACTGAAATGATATCTTTTGAACTCGGAGGGCTGTGGATAGCGCTATGTGTCTCGAACTTATCGTTCGTTGGAGTCGACATTGACAGTCGAGAGAATCAAAGCGCGTATACTAGAATGAATATGGCCGAATCTAAATCAAAAGGGCGGGCGGCCGGCCTGGACGGCATCACATGATTTTTGGACGCCGGGAAAAAATAATGAAATCGCGGTTGAAAAACACATCCCGCCGAGCGACCGGAGCCGAAATGGCGCGCTATTTATATTTTAAAAAAAATATTCGGTACGTGGAGCAGGCCGCCTAGATGAGGTGGCCAAGCAGAGAGGGCGTTAGCGGAGGAGGAGGAGGTTGTAGTGGGGGCGACGTCCGTCCATCCGTCCGTCGTGATGGCCGAAGGGCGCCTCCCCCCGTTCCCTTCCCCTCCCGCCCCCTCCAGCAGCTCCGCACTCGCATCCACCCCACCGCGAGCAGTCAAGCGTGCATACGGTGCGCCACCGCCACCACCACCACCGCCGCCGCAGCCCGCCGTCCGCAGGTCAGTGACGACCGAGAGCAATGCACCGAAGAAAAAACTGGAGGGGAAGGGATGGGAGAGGAGGAGGAGGAGGAGGAGGGGGAGGGGGGGGGGCTCAAACGAGGGGACCCGCGGGAGAAGATAGGGGGGAAGAGGTGCCAGCGCGAGTCGCGCGTTTATGCATATGCGCGCGAACCGAGCGATATATATGGCTGGGACGCCGCCATTTTTATGTACGTGCTCATCGACGCACTCTGGTCTCAGCTGGAGGAGTGGCCTTTGGCGGGAGATTTCAAAAGTTCGTGTGTTTTTGATCCGCTTTTCTCAAATATTAAACTCAAATTCACCTGGATTGAAATAGTCGCAGTTCTGCTGGAGAGCAATCTTGCGAGCATCTCGGTAAACAGTTTTGTTAGCTTTGCTTCAACGGTGGAGAAAAATAAACATTTCGTCGCTCCCCGGCTTGGGGCAATAGGTGAGCTAGAATTTATAATGTCTAAGACGATACCGCCACTTAGCGCACTTCGCAATAACGACATTGTTCGTAGTAAATAAATGGTGATGTTTGCAATTTTTGGCTTTTCATTTTGATCGTTTGAAAACTGCAGAACAACAGCGGACCCAGAGAAACTTCCAAGTCAAAATCCAAAAACGTGAAATTGAAAATCAACCTGGGTCTGTCAATAATCAGGTATACTGCTGATTACTCGTACATCGTGATTTAGAGCCCGAAAAATACAAAACTATTTCTGAAAAGATATTCGACCACATCTAATCGAGGAATTCAGTTGTGTCTTACGAGTTGTTAATTGTCAGCCCCCCCCCCCCCGCATCAATACGGGATCAACCCGTTGTTGCCTGGGCGGCGGCCATTTTGTGTGACGTCATTTATACTATCAGCAACAGCTTTGTCATCGAAAGAGTTTTTGGGTGGCGTGACGTGACGGCGGCACTCAACAAGCGAAAGAAAAGGAAAAGCGAAACCCATTTTAAAAAAAAATGTTGTGTTAAAAGTCATTTTGTCAGTTCAGAGTTAGGACCTATACGAGTGAGGAGGGATCCGACCTCGACCGTCAAACGCTCGTAGAACGTTATCGTCGGCAAACTCGAAAAAGAAATGGAGGGGGGGGGGAGGATTTCAAGTAAAATAAGACTAAATCATTCGGGCAAATATTTTGTTAGCCGAAAGAGTCAATATTGATGTTCATACAAACACACACATTCCGACAGCGTTGCATGACACGGTTTTTTTTCTTCCTTTCTCGTTCGTGGTTTTTCGCTCTCGTTCCGAGATCTGCCACGGCTTGTTGATATGCCGGACACACATATGGTATGGACAGTCTACCTGTACTAACGCCGCGGTTGTTTTGTGTACCGCCAATACTGCGGCGATAACAAGCCATATCTGTAACCGTTTACGCAAGATAACGGTTTTCCCTCTTTTAAAACCAACTGTTGGATTTAGAACTAATGCAAAAATTAGCATAAAGTCTGCAAGAAGTGGGTTCACTCGATTTGCAGTCTTTTTGAGTTATTGTTCGCTCTCCTGGATCAAAATCAACGAAAACGAGCACCAAAAAATGTAAATATTACGCGTATATATTTCATTTTGAAAAAAGGAAAGGAATTCGATATATTAGACGCCATTGGGAGCATTTCTATAAAGCGCTAGCGTGTTTTTGACATTTTTGGCGTGTTCGTTCGCCGTCACGTTTGTTGTTGCTTCATCAATAATAATGGCGACGACAAGGCGACGTAAGCTGAGCATCGGAAAAACATTTTTTTTTCCTCTCTTGCCAAGGCGTTAATAACAACAACGGAGAGGCCCCCATTATTAGTATGGGGTTAGAAGTGGCTCGATGATATATGTGTGGCGATTCATACAAACATGTACAACGTGTTTGTTGCCAATTTTTTCGCGAGAGTGTGGGGGGCTGATGACATGTGACGACTGATTTTCGCGCAGTTTAATCTTGCCGATCTGTCTCTTTTTATTTAGAGCACATGGGGTTGACTCTGAACGGCTAACGAAAACAGATTTCGACATCACTGCCATTCATTGTGCGCAGCTGTTGGGAAGATACCGGGCTCGATTCCCGCTGCTCATGCGATAGATTCGCGATTTGCTTCGATTCTTGGCCGTGCATTGGTTTAACGAACGATGCATAATGTGTGGAATGCAGGAGTCTCACTCACTCCTTAACCCTTTAACCGGCAAGCCCGAGTATACTCGGGTTAGCCATTCTGCATACCACCGGCAATCCCGATTTTTATTTCATAAAAGAGGATTACCTAATTAAAAATTAATTTGCCGGTGAGGTGTGGGCATCGTTAAATCAACGACACAGTTAAAGGGTTAACATCGAAGCCCGTGAGTAGAATAAAGGAAATAATAAAAGTTTCGTTCCATGTTTTCGCGGTTTCTCGTTGATTTGTGATGCCCACCGAACACGTAGGCTTTCATTAGCTACTCTGTAGATGGCGTTGCGGCAAGTAGCAGTTCGTGAAACTAGTTCCGGTGACGCTATCTTCTGCCTACGGAAGGGGTCTAGGGCTGGAGCGTGGCTTCTAGTTCTTTGGTTTTTAATCAGCTGTTCTGGAAATGCTCAAAAGCGTAATTGATACAGTGATATATGATTGGATAACGAGGTCTTAGCATGATTTTCAAGTAATGCGTATTAGATCGGATGGTATTTTCGGGATTCTCTAAACCCCTGGAGTTGCCCAATCCGTTCGCAAGCATGCACGCAACCGCACTTTAATCCTGGGTCTGTAGCTGCATAGGATTTGTCGTGAACGCGCGCGGTGCTGTTTTTGGGTCTGATTTTCGTCGTTGTTTTTCCTCTACTTTAACCCCCCTTGAAAACGCCACCGCCACCGAACTGTTGCCATGGTTACTGGGCCTGTGATGGCGTATTACGGCGCCCTGCCGAACACACGCCTCCGCATATCCTCCCGGTACCCGTCAGCACCCCCAGGGGCATCCGGGTTCACCGTCCGTGACATGCAGTCCAGATCTGGATCCGCGGGTCTCGCGAGGATATCGACTGTGGTCTATTTGGAGTGCATGACGCGGTGGACCGTTTATTGTGTGCACACTGGACACGGGTGTCTTCCTTCACCCAAATATTGAGTATATGTTGGGCACTTTTCACATGACGCAACGGCGCGGCACCCACATTCTCTACCCCGTCCCCCTCAAACCCCGACCGGGACTCTCAAGGCACGTTAACGCCATGCCCATGCAAAATCCATGCGAAAATCCCACGCCTGATGGATGGTGAGCCAAATCTTGGCGCTTCGTGAAGGCGGAACAGTTGTCATTTTGCTCGTTTTCTGGTTCCGTGTGTTCAGTTTGGGGGCGACCTTAGGACACGTCCAATTCAACTCGATCACCTGTGGCGGTACCGTGTTAATCTACAAGCAAATTTACTTATCGGTCTCTTATTCCATCGGTTCAGTCGGTTCAAATTCATTGTGACGTGTTCATAAAAATATATTGAGCTTGCGCAGATGATGCCCAGAATTTTCGCGGATGCAGTGCGGACCACTTTAACCTTGCAAGCAACTTTCTGGTGTGATTGCTTTCTTTTAAGGGGCAGCACGAATCTTATAGCATCACTCGTTTGACAAAACTATGAAATCGTTGGTAACTGCGATTTCATAATATTTTAAATCAGTTGTATTTTGAATGAAGTTCAACATTTAATGACGGTCTCTTATGCGTTAGGGTGTTCTAAATTTGTAGGTGTTAAACCTTGAGTCGGTATTGCAGAGATCGCCTCAAAATAAACCGCAAATGGAGGGCATCACTATTATATTCTAACCCACCAATATAACTATGCCATTAAATTGAAAACCTTCAATAACAGAAAAATACAGTTTCACAATAATATCTAGATGATTAGTGTCAGTGTGAATGTGGTGTGGTGGCTGTAGCGTGTAGATCAATCGTTTCTTGCATGGCTAGCGTGGTGCGTGGGTGGAGAAAGGGGTCGGTTCAAGGCCATAGAGGTTTCCCGGGCGTGCGAGAGAGAGCCGGCGGGCGCGTGTGTGTTGGTGCGTCTGCCTGTCAACATCAGCTGTCGGCTAGTGCACGCAACCCTCCCCCAAACCAAACGCAACCCCTCCCCCTCCCCTAACCACCTCGTCCACCTCTATGTCGTGACCGATCACATCCCATATAGGTGTGCCATGCGCTTCACTCCAATTACCACACGTAAATAATGCACACTTTTTCTTCTTGAAAAATTCGGATTCCGAATTGCTATTGGCTCGTTCATGTTTGGCGGCCTTCTCTCTCGTATGCACTCGATATTTCCTGCTCCACTTATTTGAGTTTTTAAATTAGAAAATCTCGATCGAGGAACCGATGCTGAAATTGGGAAAGTAAAGTTGATATACTGTGTGACCCATTTTTGAAATTGTCCATGTTGTTTTTTCTTTAACAAATGTGAATTTTAGTAAGTTATCCCCTGCTAAACTGTAGTTGAATTTCTTTGTTATTTTCGTATATGTTTAATTGAAACGGCGCTGTGATCGATGGAAGTGGTGGTGGGGGTATCGCTATATGTGGATCTTCTACGTTTGGTAACCACCTGTGTTAGTGGGACTCCTAAATTCGTTACTTCCAGACCAAATTCGTATTAATATGTTATTGGCCATCGCAGCGCCCTCATGTCTGCACGTCACGAGCCTGTCTGCACAAGGACACTTTTTTTTGTTGGTGTTCCAATTACTATTTTCAGACACGTCCTTCTTGAGGGCAAATATGGCGATTGGGATAAATATGTGAATACAAATTCAAGCGGCATCTCGCCTTGGACAATAGGCGCGCTCTCATTTACCGCCGCCTCTCTAAGGCCTTGTGTGATGTCACCTTTCCGGTCAGAAAGGGGTTCGAGTCGAGTGGTGCCGATTTCCGACAGAATGTGCAACCCAACCACCCACAAGCTAGTCCATATCTCTTGCCTACCTGACGATGCATCTTCGCCAAAAACTTCCCCCTCACCACCTCCCACCATGAGTCCATCTCAGTCTCTTAAACGTTTTTGTGACTGCAAAACTCGAGGCGTTGAACTTTTGCTGTTCGTGTGTATATTTTTCGACCGTCGGGAGCGAGTATTGCATCGCGCTTCACTCGGGGCGCCAATCAAGGCATCATTATTTATTCAAAGCGTTTTCAGGCCTGAATGACAGTGTGTTGCTAATTCTGGACAAGCGCGGGATCTGAAAACGACGTCATGGGTGAAAGACGGAGAGAAAGCCAGAGATATAAATAATTCGTGCCTTCTATAACTGAATTTAAATATTATGACATGGGCATTACTTACTCCTGATACAAACGTCTAATAGCGGGATATTTTTTGTTTAGAATCTGAAGTCCGGGACAGGAACATTATTAATGTCATTGCTAGTAGTGACTTGGCTTGGAAATGAATATAGACTAACGATCGCTTTGACGAGGTTCGAAATAAAATAATTTTAAATTTATCATACTTATAAAAATTCATATTTAATGTTTTTAGGAAAGGGGAAAATGGCTAGATTAAATATTTATAAAAACAATACATTCATGGTATTGTTATCAACACGAATTCGTATACATGATGTCATGATCTGCGCCCCGCTTTACCTGACCTGCTCTCCATAATTGGCTACGCGGCCACGTCGAAAAGTAGTCTTCTCTCTCTCTCTCTCTCTCTCTCTCTCTCTCTCTCTCTCTCTCTCTCTCCCCCCAGCCATCGCCACCCACCTTCCACCCCCTAGCCACGCCCCATGCGCCTACTTTACCACGACGCCACAAACAGGTGTGGCGGAATTAGGATATTGTTAGGGGGCCCTCTGCGAACATACGCAATTCTGTTTACCGGTCTTTTGTGGTTTTGGCCGCTGGGCGTTCGTGGCCGCAATCGCGGTCTTAACCATATTTTGAATCGATGTCCACCTGCGGAGTCAGGCTTACGGTTTGCTTGATTGATTTATTTGTGTCCTGATTGGTTGGTACACGGGATGGCGCGAGACCTGCATTTTGGCGGAACTTTCCTGAACAGCAGAAACATTTCCGCACCTCAATCGTTGACTTAATTTTGGATTTCGAACATTGAAAGTAATCATACACTTCCAGGTCTCTTCATAAAGGTGGCCTCGCTTAGAAATTAGTCGCGCGCCGCCAACGCTTGGTTTATGGAATTGCAGTGTAGAATATCTAGTTTATCTAAAATGTGTGCAGTTCTGGGGACATTCATTGACCTGACCTGCAGTTCACATCTCCGATGACCGATGCCAAGGGTCATTCCAAATGCGAAAAATGGGGAAATGTATATTTTTTACCATAACAGATGGTTTCATTCATGGTATCAGATTTTACATTATATCAGTTATTCATTAACCAACTGTGAACAAACAAATAATTAAGATTCCCAGTTATACCAGAAAAGATCTGAGGCAAATGATCCAAAATAACGTAGATCTCGCGGCTGGCGAGAAATTTATCAATCAGTGATCGATGCGGTTAATACTCAGACGAGTTGGGAAGTGATTAAGGTTAATAAGTCCAAACTGAGAATTAGCTAGTCTCTATATATTCAAGTGTTGC
Organism: Mycogona germanica; assembly: GCA_034698785.1. Lineage (NCBI taxonomy): Eukaryota > Metazoa > Arthropoda > Diplopoda > Chordeumatida > Chordeumatidae > Mycogona > Mycogona germanica. The sequence goes on along the minus strand of JAQGBY010000426.1, from coordinate 34,499 downwards.
ACGAGGGATACCATATGATTGGTCCTTTAAAAGTTTCATACTGAAGTCGCCGATTACCATTACGTTCTGACCATCAAAAAAATTGGAATGCGTCAAAATATTCAATGAGAAAATCAGCGTTAGGTTGAGGAGGAGGTCGATACATATTATGATAAATTTTGATTGAGGAGTTCGGTTTCATCGGAATGATGCAAAATAAAAATGAAACACAATTGTTTTTTTTGTGTCATCTTTCGTCTAATTAACCTGTGGTCTGCTGCTGAATAAGGTAGTTTGCGTAGGCGTGTCGCCAACCAACCGACGGAGACGAAAATATAAACCAGCTGCCATTTTGTGAATGTGTCGCCTCACCGACGCACTGTGTCTGCGAATCTCAACCACCAGGGTATGGATTCACAAATGATTTTATCTATTACGCCGCGGAAGTGGATAGATAGTCTGACGATATATCTACTATCTAGATAAAACCGTTAATCTCCAGAATACGCCGCAGATCTCAATCTCCGAAATTTGCGCCAAAAGATATTCTGAAAAATGTGCAAGCGTAAATCCTTCTGGTTGCACCACAGGTAGATTTTTTTACCCAATCAACTGTAGTCAACCGCACTACAGACGTTACGTACCCCTCATGCACTATGCGAGGGGTCACGACCAGTACTCCTGGATCGAATAATCGAAAGCCCGCACCGGGAATCAAACCCGGGACCGCCGAGCCACAGTCAGTCGCAATACCAACTGGACTACGACGAGTCGTTCAACTTCCTGGACAATATCATTATTGTTGGACATCTTTTCAACCAGCTATTTATTATTGAACTAGTTGGAAATCATTTCATTTAATATCATTATTGTTGTTTTCAAACTTCCTCTGCAAAAAAAAAATGCAACCGCCATGATTTTGTATCCGAAATGGTAGGAAATGCCACTGAAACCACCACCACCACCTAGCGTAGAGATGTAAATATTTTCAGAAATATAAGTTTTATCACTTAGTCTCTGAATTAGCATCGCAGCGCCACTGATCCCGTGAGGCGTAAGTGAACTACACTTGCTACCAGACTTACACGCATTTGTGAATCCATAACCAGTGGACTAGCAATAGCCATCGACATACATAGGCTTATGCAAAGCGACGTTTCTGTATCCCGAGGCTGCAAAAAGAAGAAAAAAAGAATGCCGAAAAATATTTCGTTCTCATAAGCGTTTCTCTCACTCGGTGGGTGGTGTCTCCGTCAAATGAAGTATGAAGAAGCCAGACTTTTCAAAATATTTTTTATCATTTCAGTTTCAATAGCCGAGATTGTCAATACTGTAACAAAATGTAGGCATGTGATCGTTTGAATTATCACGCTAATTTCTTAAAATTCGGATTGACTGACGAGCAGTCAACCAAAGTCATTGGCGAAACCGGTATACTAGCGTGTTGTGATCGAAATCGAGACTGGGGTTCGTGCCTGTGACGTCGTCATTGTAGGGTGTGGGGGGAAGTGGGTGGGGGGAGAGACTGTCTGCGCATGCGTCAACAGCATGTCGTCGACGACCCCACACTTTCGACGCGCATGCGCAGTTGCGACGTGTTGCAAGTCGCAAGCCGGCGAACACGGTGCTGGTTTGGGGGAGGGACGGTGAATTCGGGGGGGGGGGGTGGCAGATGATGGAATCGATAGATGGTCGGGCGATGATGAGAGAGGGGGGATTCGAACCCGGAGTGTGTATATAAGGAGGGAAATTCACAAATTTTTCTTTAGGAAATTTTAGTCACTAAATGCTATCTTGATTGAGATGATGTGCAATTCAAAACGAGCTTCCAGCGAAATAAATTAAAGCATATATTAATAATTTTGAATTTTTTACATCACATTTGCGATTCGCCTTTCAAAATTAAATGCTTAAGATGTGATGCATCGGCGACTTGAGTTTTGTCAATCCTGTTTTCAAATTTTTAAACTCAACAATCATTTGAGCCCCCCTAATGAGGCGTCATGATAAATCCAGAATGTTCGCTCTATTCAGGAATAGACGTAGGTCTTAAGGTGTGGCGAAACGTCAGTTATATAGAATTTTATGTCTTAAGTCATTTCTGTTAATTACAGAGTATAAGTTTCTGCGACAATATTAATCGCATTGCTTTCTGGATTAGCTCCGAAACTGATACACCTGCAAATGAAATTTGTGTACACCCGTCTTGCTTCACCATCGGGTACTGAATATCAAAATGTACCGTTATCTACGTGTTGTTTACGCTGCAAAAGTCCGGTCTTTTGTTGACGAGCCTCGGACCGAACGACCTTGCGGCTGCCAAACGAGCGCTCGCATATTTCACAGGTCCTTCTGCGTAGTGTTGTGCACTTTCTCAGGGCGCGCATTCCTTAGAGACTATTAACCATTTTTATATGTGACACAAATATTTCCACGGCGGACCCCTCTGTACACGGGGATTTTGTTCGTTGTCCCGGTCAGTTCATCGAATCGGGTTCGTTGGGACGTCAGCGTTGTGCAAATATTGGAGCACCATCTGTACAACTTCGTTGCGAAAGTTTGAGAATCTCGACGAATGATTGAAATTCGTTATATGCTGCATTTTGCGTATGTTAAGATAAATTATTTGTTTATCGCGCATATTTGATCCTGTGGCATATTTGATTAGAAGATCGATTGGAAATCTAGATATATGAAGCTAAAAAGAAATTAAAATAATAATTATTGAAAAAGTGGTCCCATTATCTATTGTTTTAGTCATTAGTCATTTGCATCAGTAGTTTTGTTGATAACATTATGGATAGGCGCGCTGCTTTCGGTTGGTTCATCTATCACCTTTTAACTGTTATAAATTAACTAATTCTCTGGAATGCCATCAGACATCATAATCACACAAGCAGAGGGTATAATGTGTCACATGATCGGCAGTAGGATGGATGTTAATCCATGTTTTTTTATTTTATTATTTCCCATCACTGCAGTCTTCATGTAGTCACCATCAATGTTGACAGATTGATTTATTTTTACTAATTAGCTCTACGTATTGATGACGTGATATAAAAAAATTGATTTTTACGTTTACATTGGCGCGTTTTCTGAGGGAATCCCTTTTATTGGCGGCCATATATTTAGACATTATACATGTACGGACTAGTATGTATGCAAATCGACCATAATTCATTGCGTTAGTTTTCATCGTTTTTATTAGTGTGTTGAGCTGCTCTCGTGCCACTAACAACGCCTATTAAATAGTTTTTAAATTGGCAACCAAACCGGAACAGACTGATCGATTTGAAACTCACTCTCTTAAGCCGCCAGACGTGCGCACAAAATTTTATTGCCTAAAACAAATCTAGTCTCCAATTATAAATTCGTCGAGTACGGGGGCGCGTGCGCAATTTGGACTAGCTCGTACCTGTAGTTGCAGTGTTCTGAAGTGTGTGTTGTGTATAAGAGAGAGATAGAGAGAGAAGGAAAGAAATGGATCCACTAACCGGCTGCGTATGATCATACTCGTGCATGTATTTGCTTATACTGTACATATCTATTATGTTGGGGTGTCGGTATTTGCGGTTCAATTTGCATAATTGAGTTGCGCCAACAAAAATTGTGGGCTTGCCCGTATGTATAACGAGCTGCCCCGTACATGTATACTGTATATATATCTCGCGTATCTCGTGAGGATCTTAAGATAACCGCGTTTGTTTACTATTGCTTTTATACTGGTAATGGTTTTTGCGTGAACGAAAAAGGCGTGCATTTGTGTGTTTGTGTAAAAGATGCTGCATATGTATACGTGTATTTTGGGTAGGGTATCGTCGCGAGACCCCCGAAATATAACCTCTGTGCGTGCCAGTTTTTTTTTTAACTAGCGAGTACTCTTATGGCGATCCAGAGAATCAGTTGTCTCGTTGAACCTATTGTAGATCGTCGGGGGAAATATCGATCGTGAAGTGGAATTATTGATTTGTTAGTGACATTGGCTCCAAATTTAATCCAAATGGGGAAATAATTGAAAACTTATAAATCCGGTTCCGACCGCGACGTACGCCACGCAATGGCCTTCGGATCACTTCCTGGTAAACGTCGGCGCAAGTTTAATTTTAAACTATCCTAATTGCGGAATAATTCCTGAAACGTCACGAATTTTGTTTTACTCTGCACGCTACAGGATGTTAAAAAAAAGTCGCCATCTCAAAATGAATTCGGTCCTGCCTTCATGTACGCATAAAGAGTCCCGGATTGCCAACCACACCCGAAATTAAGGGACCCATACCGATCCGGATGAGGGCCCTGATAAATCAGTGGGGGGGGGATGAGAGGGACCCGGAGGGGGAGGGTGGGTGGTATATTGATGGGTAAGGGCTTCCAGGCTGACTGGTGGCACGGGAGGTGGTGTGGGTGGTGGGCACCCGTCTGTCCGTTTCCCTCCAGGGCATGTGCTTCGCTTGTGTGTTAGCTCGTTTCCATGACAACAACGATTTTGCCATTGCGGCGACATCGTCGTTTTCGTCGTAAGGGGGCGCGCGCGACCGCGGTAAGGGGGGGATGGAGGAAGGGGGCGTTGGGGGTGTCGCTGTGGAAACCGTACCGACGCCACCATTTATATCCACCTGAGACATCAAGTCCACATACAAGTGTATCTCCAAATGATGCATCATCCATCGCTCATCACTGTTAAAATTGAGCGATGAGAAACGCTTCCTTTTTTATGCACCCCACTGAAGCCGTGTCACGACATCAGTAAATGATATTGTTCCAGTCGCCTCGATTGATTATCGGATTTGTGAAGCTCTAATTATGAGACGCGATGTTCGACAGCCTTTTTTAAAGCATAAATAATTACAGCTTACCGATTTTTGTTTGCGTTGTGACAATAACTCTAGTAAATATTAAATCTAAAAAGGTGGTTTGTTTAAGCGATGGTCTCAGAAGGATATACTATCGAGTCCTCTCGTCAGAATTTGAAATTATTTAAAAGGCGAGCTGGTGTGTACATGAGCGATAGATATTGGAGACTAGCAACGTTCATCAAAGTTGGGCTTATTTCTTGTTTTTCTTGACTTGACAAGACTTGTTTTGTTGATCCTAAGTGTAATTTCGATTTTTGTAAAACTTTTGTTTTGATTGTGTGTCGTTGCAATTTCTCCGCCAGCAATTTAACCATTCACTAGATTGCTGATTTTTTTGTTTTGGCATTCTCCTTCATGTGCTGGTAAAAGTCGCGTTTAAGTGCTGCGGATCTTGCATTAAATTTTCCGCTTATTCAAAATGAACTAGCAGAACTTAATTGAAAAGCATAGCTATTTTCTTTCTGCCTGCCTATCTGAGACGTGGCATCCGTTTCTAAAAAGTGTTGTGGGCGTACTTGTAGGGCCCCAAGAGGATCCAGTCAGCCTGCCAGCCAGCCCCCACTGCACAGCACGCTTCCCAACTCCTCCTCCCCATCTCCCCGTAGCCGATTCCGACCCCGCCCACGCGTTCGTCTCCTAGAACGCTCCGTGACTGTAGCGCCACCTGGCCCGGAATTCACGCGTTCGACAATCGCCCGGGCTTTTTTCTAGGAAATGACCCGCTCTACAAGCGGGTGTAGAAATATTGAATGAATGAGATTGTAATTGTTAACGCGTAGTTTTCGCTAAATGTATACAGTGTGAATTAACAGACAGGACGAAGAGAATTGATGTGAAATCATTTAGATTTTGCGTGTCCAGTTTTGATACCGTATTGTTACGTCACCATGCCTTTGGTATCGATCACGATTTATACGCAATACGAGCCAGTCGTGTTATACAAACATTTCTGGGGCCAGTTGAATATTCATGAAAAAAATGCGATATTGAAAGTTACACCTGTGTTTTTTCACTTTTTGTCCAGATTCTTGATCAGTGACGCCGTGCGTCGAGGACCAATCAAACTGACCGAAACTTGAAACCGAGCCAATCACGTTTATAAGAAACTTGAAATCGTGCCAAATACGTTGTTCAACTCTTGATCAAAAACTTGACTTCTTTCTTCCCCCCCATTAGCGTACATATATATCTAGCTATCGTTGGTTGGCCTGGTTTCCGTTTGGTGACCGCCAACGGGGCCGCCGGTACACAGCCACACGAAAAAGGCCTAGCTAGCACACACGCGCATCGCGTCGCATATGCATTGCGAAGCCTCTAACGCCGAGGCCTTGACATTTTAGTTTCGGGCCGCGTACACATACAGTATATATATATACTATACTGTATGTCTATACATGTACAGGACGTTCAAATAGTTGCGCACGCTGTCTATACACGCGTATACGTACAAACCGCCAGACTACCACGTAGTCCCTCTCATTCGATTTTAGATGAAGCCGCGAGGTGGCGCTGCCAGCCGAGCGAGAATGTTCGTTATCATCGCGACCGTGTATTGTGCGCCTCCTCCTCCCCCCCCCCCCTACATACACTCCCCTGATCCCTCCAGGGCACCCACTCCCCTGATCCCTCCAGGGCACCCACTCCCTCACTTCCCACCATCAACGCGTGCGCCGTTGACGCCATATCGATAGGCCTATTCCGCAGTCATCCTATGGAGTTTTTTTTCTCACAGTCCCCCCCCCCCCTCACCCACTCCATGCACCAACAAACTGTCTTCCTGATACCACGTGTTCACCTGTGCGGTAGACTTGAGAGCTGCATTGAAGCGTGATCACGACAGTGGTAAGCCAATACCACTGGTAGCCGTACCGAGTCAATCTGTGACGTTGCGACCTGGCAAAGGGCGACACACATTTATTATATCTGTCTTGGTTTTGACCGCGTTGGACGTTCTCAGATTTCCGGACTTTGCAGCGGCAACTTTTGAAGTTCGGATCAGTTTTGAGCCATTTGGAATCTCTGGCGCGAGCGTTTTTTTTCTCCTACTGAAGTCTTACGGAAAGGAATTGTTGGCGAGACCTTAAGGTGGTCTCTGGTGGATCGGCCACCTTTATCCAGGCTATCCCCTTGGATCCGCTCCTCTTTAAGCGCGATCTGGTCTTGTGGAGCTCGTTGAATCAAATCCAAGTTTTGAATTTGACTTATTTTGGGCGCACAGACGACGCAACACCAAACAAGATTTATTCACAGTGCCGAATTTTAATTTCCAATTTGTGTGGTGCACGCAAGTTTGGAATTGCAAAGTAGAGCGGATATCCTAAAATAATGTGGATCGTTCAGAAATGTATTGCATAGATTGCGGATGCACCTTTGCCTTTCGGAATAGAAGACCATTGTCGATTGCAGTCGGTCATCACGGGCGTTTGAAAATGATAAAAGTTTGGCGATGCGGCAACTGCAAGCGGCGGCGTTGGACGAAGCTAGTTCAGGGCCGGAGTTGTCTTTCCAGATGGCGGACGCGACCACCAGCCCAGGCTATCGCTTTCGGCCTCGCGTGGACGCGCGCGTCCAACAGGTGCACCAATGCACGAGGTGTGTGCGACCGCGTGTTCTGAAATTGGGCACTCTCTGCTTCCGGGTTGTGACCGATCAGCGGTTTTCGGGAACGGTTGGAAATGGGAATCGTCATTTGCCTAGAAGTTGTCTTGGCGCTTAAACGAAGTACATTATTTATTTAAAACTTTTTCGATGTGTTTTAACGTGAACTTGGCAATCATTTTTTTTTCAAGTTCTTGTGAATCAGAAATAATAATCTGGTCGAGTTTTAAAAATGTAATTTAAAGATTCTTAAATGATATTGGGAATGGATTATTCGCCCTAAGATTAATTTGTCTGTGAATTTTTAAGAACTTGGTTTATGGTAACTGTCGCAAGAAAACTGTCGTTGAGCTTTCAGAGAGACGAAAGGAGGTGGTCGTCTCCCCTGTAACCCCCCGACTGGGTCTGAATTTTGAAAGGTCACGCATTCTATTTTGAATCGTAAGAGCAGGAGATAATTTGATCGGAAGGGGGGTATTTAGTGGGATCCCGATGCTGTTGGTGGCCCATCTCTCTGACGTCAGATCGAGATCTAATAACATTAATCGGTATTGAGGAACTGTTTTGCGGGGTGTAATCTTAGGAGTGGACGAAAGTCGCAATAAATTTTGAATTCAGCACGAAACAATGGGTGTGCATGTATATAATTTCCACACACAAAAATATTGTCGGACGTCTTAACATCACTATAACAACTGTAACCTCCACTAAAAAGAAATGTAGTCAATAATATTCTTCCGGGTCAGGCCGAAGTTTTTCGAATGACTAATTTTCATCTCTGAGCGCCAGTCATAAAAAGTTCTAAAGTATAAGAGAAATGCCGACACAGTTTGATATTTTAATAATCGTTTGCGCCAGCACTTTAGGAGGATTACTCGCTCAATATTGGAAGCGCATTTATTAGGTCTGGCTTCACGTAATGCCTTGTTTTGTGCAGAAATCAGTGTGTAATCTGTTATGGTGCGCCGTTACCGCGGTATTGATTTGCGGGACCGATCCGTTAATCGACTTGTAAATAATACAAGAGAGGAGGGGATCATAGAATGAATTGGGACGCTGATGTGTGGGTAGCATAGAGGACCTACTGCTCTCCATTCGTCATCCTCCACCGTGTCCTGCTGTTACGAGGGGTATATATGCTTTAGATGGGGATCGGCTTATGAGCGTCACATATTGCTGGTCATCTAGATACATGTATAAGACGAAAGGGCGATTACTGACGAGTTTTTTTTTTAATTCGGCCTGTAACCTAGGTATGGTTAGGAGGCGGAACAGTTCCTTAGAAGTTAAAGTATTACGTATTGTCAAAAATGTTTTTAGATGTATGTTCTTGGCGCTACATTCTGTTTGTTATCTACTTGACTGATGTTGAAATCGTTTTAGTTTATTTTAGTTCGTTGTTTTGGTTTTGCGCCGCACCATTCGACTCGTCGTAGCCCAGTTAGTTTAGCGACTGACTGTGGCTCGGCGATCCCGGGGTACTGGTCGTTCCCCCTTGCACAGTGCATAAGCACCGAGGGAACGTAACGCCTGTAGTGCGGTTGACTACAGTTGATTAGGTTAAAAAATATAATAATTATCGTTACCCCTGACTTGAAATGTTAAATCACCGGTAAACCCTTTTAACAAACATTTTTTTAAATTATTATTTTTATGTTACATGATTTATGGCGCCCCCAGCGGCAACAATCGGATTTTAGTGTTTCCCTTTATTATTCTGCCAGCTTAATTAATCTTAAGCTGAACTTTTTGGGTTTGCTATTTCCGAACTCAATTAAGAGACCGATGTAATAAGTATATCGACAGTCTCTTTCTTGAATTGACTTATGGAAGGATGGGATGCGAACCAAATCGGGATCGTCCGTGTCCGCTTACGGGATATTCACAGGAGGGGCTTTTTCGGTGAGACCCATCGCGGCTCCATCTCTTCCTCCTCTCGGGGAAAAATATTCTAAGTTCCCGTTGTGAGGAGCGAGAGAGTGAGAGCTGGAGAGGAAGGAGCACGCGCGCTTTACGCGGGCGCACAGCATCCTCCGGCCGCCGGATTGGTCTGTGCGCGCGTGCTGGCCACGCAGGGAGCGCTCGTGCCAAGAGTGGCAGAGCGCTCTCCACCACCGCCCCCATGTCCAATCGCGCGTGCTAGCTCTCTCGCTCGCAACACGCTGCCGCTCCGAATCAGCTGTTGCGTCGCCAAGTTTTCAAGCTCCTTTTCGAAATTACCGCTCCTCGCCGTGTTCGCCACGCGCTCCCTACCAGGTGGCGCCAGCTGCACGCGCCACTCGGCAAGGTGAATGCGCTATCGACTGATCGTTGCTGGACTAGCCTCGCCTGCCAAGGGGCGAATATCTGGATGTGGGGGGGGAGGAGACGTGGCGAGGGGGGGTTGTGGGTGGTGGCGGGCGAGAGTGGCGGCGGCGAAGGTTTCCTTGGTAGACCAATATGAACTGCATGGTCGTGGTGCGACGTGGAGAGGGAGCGAGCGGATGAGGAGCGGATGGGGATCGGCTGGCGAGCGAGGTGAACTTGGAAGAACGAGCGCGCGATATAAAACTGGAAAACGCGGAGGAGGTTGCGCCATGTCGATGAAAGTTTTGCCAGGCTGAGGGGTTGGGCTGGTGCTGGGGGAGGGGTGGTGAGGGGCTTGATAGAAAGATCGAATGATAGAAAGTGGAACGGATTTTGGAAGAGCGAACTTGGTGACGAAAAATGGTCTCCGTGACGCTCAGAGTTCAGAGGGGTCTCGGTGTGGGGTTGTCCTCGGGCCAGGCACTAGAAATTCGCCTTTGCCGAAGCTGCTGATTTAGTCCCACATAAATATTTAAAGTAAAGCGGCGGCGCTTATACTACGTATGTTTTCTGTGAGTTTAGTGAATAAAGGTGAGTTATTGTATCTAGATATATGCTAAGGTTTGGTTAGGTTAGGCTCATTGCGCATCTGTATACAGGGTGGAGTAAATTCGCAGCTTCGGCAAAGGTGAATTTCTTGTGCTTGACGATCGTAGTTCTATTTTCTTGTGCGTGTGGCAGCGACCCGAAACGCGCTGGTGAATCTCATTAATTCAAGTGGAGATCGCCAGGATGTGGCTATTTTTGACTGGTCTCAAAATAGTTTTGATCGACAGTTTCAATGTTTTAGATTTTTAGCAAAAAATGAAAAGGATGAAGTGTTCCGATCTTTGAACTTTGATCCCCCCCATATCATCTTTATTCTTTTAATTTGTACGACTCGTCGTAGCGCAGTTGGTTAAGCGACGGACTGTGGTTCGGCGGTACCGGGTTCGATTCCCGGTGCGGGCTCTCGATTATTCGATCCTGGGGGTACTGGTGAAAATGTGCCTCTCACATAGTGCCTAAGCACTGAGAGGGTTACAGAAACTCCTATTGTGATATACACCTCTGTGAATTATTTTTTTTTCAAAATCCTACCAAGACCAGAACAATATCCATGCCTATATGGAGGCGAGATAAAAATAAGTGATAGTGAGTGATAAGTGGATTGGTTGGCGTTTGCATTTAATTCCATTTGAGCATTTGGCGAAACAAGTTGCGTTGTTGCATACTTGCTTGCTATGTACGGCTTTTGCTAGTAAATCTGATACTAGGTACTCTATCGTAGCCGAATCTTGTAAAAAAGAAATAGATTTTGGACAGATCCAAAGAGTTTCAGTCTGAGTGTTGCACTGAATTTGGACACCGTGTCGGAGAATTAATCCATTGCGTATCCAGCGATGACATAGGCCAACACCCCTGGCAGTGACAGGTTGCATTTAGCACTCTATAAACGTTGTTGGTCATCGACCATCTCACGTTTGTTACATGCTGCAACAGTCCTGGCAGGAGCGAAACGACTAGGGGTGAGGGGGTGGGGGAAATGGATTGCGTATCGGTGGTATCACGTTACCAAAATTCGCGTTTGTTTTCACACCGAGCAATTATACAATCGTCGTGTTGTGTCTTTTCAATTAAGAGTCCGCCTTCCCAAGTGGGGGGGGGGAGAGTGGCGGTGGGGGGTCACGCCATGGCAGAGGGGGGAAGCCCTGCTGCCTTGTTGCCAACCACACCGCCGAGTAAATAAACGGCTGCTCTAAATCGTCATTAGCACGGCACATTTTAAGAGCTACTTAATTTCGACGAGGAGCACTATTAAATGTCTTGGCTTTTTTCGCCACACTCTCAAATGACTGCACCTGCTCAGGGCCTAACGGGTGGGAATCTCCATATTATATGTTTGGGGTTATCTCTGGTTGACGCGAGAAGCCAAAGAGGCGAGCAGTTAGAGCACCGATTAGTCCGGCGATCCAAGACCTGCCTTGCAAACGACTAAAGTTGATCAAATAAACAGGGAATTGATTGTAAAAAAAAATAATGACAGGTCAAAGCATAGTTGGACGTCCGAGGTACGACGGTCCGTGTTCGATTCTCGGCGCCGTTCTCACTATGATATTGACTATTTTTGGTCGTTGTTATAGTTTGTCTACCACCCAACACGGTTATGGGTTCGAGCCCGACTGTGTTCACTCAACGAGCATACTTACATGATCATAGTGGTGGGTAGGAGAATGGACTTTTGAGACGGAATCGTGGGAGATAAAATGAATTGTCCGGGACAGCAAGGCTGAAGTGATGGCTAAATAAACTCATGAAAGCTATATACAATTTTGTGTAGTCCCCGACGCCGCTGGATCACTAACAATCTCGACCCATCAACCTCTTTGTCATGCAAGTTGTTGCATCCTCACGGTGTTGTGTACACACATACACGCACACACCAACTTTTGTCTGGATAATTGTGCGGTTAATTAATAGGTCCCCGCCGCGTGTATACACGAATATGTGCCACTCGCTGGTTGCACATGTACAACCAGAGAATACATACTGCGACACTGGTGGGCTACATATATGCAACGTGATTTATCGTTTTGGCTTACTGGTGTCAGATTTTTCGGCTGCAACGCGCATACACACACACACACACCTACTTGTATATACGCAACCACTACACCACGTTTACGTGTAAACGGGGGCCACCGCTCCTGCCCCGGAATCTGTTTGTCCGATTAATTAATGCTAATTCCCCGGTTATAATTAGCCGTTCGCCGCAACGTTACCACCTCCTCCTCTCGACACTTTATTCAGAGAAAACCGGAGGATGATGTTTAATCATGTGACGTCACTAACAGCCGATTAGCGGCTCGCTTCCTGCCCCCGGTGTACACGTGACTTGACGATGGAGATCATTTTCGCTGGTGATTTTTTCTTTCTTCGTTATTGTTTCTTAAAAATGCTATTTTTCAAGTTTGTTTCTCGCAAGCTTGCCCTAACGTGCTGACCAAAATATCCTCACTAGACCCACTCCTCAATTCGTTGTTCCCTGTGCGTGGTAGTTATTGGTAATAAATAGCAAATTGTGCCCGGGAGAGCGCCGGACGTAAAAAGAGAGTCGGCGACAAACTGTTCAAATAAAATAATAACATAAATGCTTATTTATTTTTTGCTTCCAATCAACTGTAGTCAACCGCACTACAGGCGTTACGTCCCCCTTCATGGTGCTTAGGCACTGTGCGAGGGGGAACGACCAGTACCCCGGGATCGAAATTTTCGAGACCCCGTGCTGGGAATCGAACCCGGGACAGCCGAGACCACAGTCAGTCGCTAAACCAACTGGGCTACGACGTGTCGTACATTTTAAAATAAGAACCAACTAAAATGAAATCCCACTGCATCTGACGAAAACAAGAACGATGACGATCCCATATCCTCATCTCCCGAGGAAAATTAAAATGATTTTAAATTATATCATAAACCACGGTAGACAGTAACGGTTTCACGCACACCACTGCGATCATCAGCTTTGTAGTTATTGGTCGCTTGCTTTTCTGGTCGGTTACCCATAAAGCGTTTGCAGCGCTTCCTAGCAACAAATCTGCCGAACTGTAAGTACAATCTGCCTTTAACTACCAAATAACGAAATGAGCTGGAGATGAGGGTTAACGAGAACAGCCGCATCTTCAGCTTATCAACGATTTAAAAAAATAAAGTAAGGAAGGTATCTGTTTTAGAAGGATCTGAAAATAAAATTTAGTTTTCGCACAAATTCAACTGGAGGTGAACGATTCTTAGAAAGTCCTGCAATCAACTGAATCTCAAGTCGCAAAAACTGTCGCGTGTGCCCGCAGCATCACATTGAACCTGACTGGGATAGTAGCGGAGATTCTCTGTTAATACTTAGGTGTGGCGACGGGATCGCAGGAGTATAATAAGACGCTGCCGCAACGAGCAGGGGTTCCTATTAGCGGTTTGGTCTATTAGCGTGACTCGTGGTACAGTATGCGCGGCATGCGAAATAAATGCACCCACTGGATGGGGGGGTGGAGGGGTGTGGGGGGGCGGAGGCTGGCTTATCGCTGGGCTCCGATTATCTCGGCGGCCATATCAGATGTAGAAAATTACCCCGAGTCGTCCCCCATGTACGAGTACATCAAGTAGACTCCCTATGACTGACTCGCACTCTTGTGTGTAGATTATGTAGACACGATGCCAACTGCCACTACCCCTTTAATAACTGTAATGTGGCATGGGTTATCATCTGCTTTTCTGGCGGTTTCTGGGGAGGTTATGTACTGTACGGAGCATGTTGGCCGAGGCGGGAGGGGGTGGGATAAGAAGGAGGCGTTTTTCTGTTTTCGCGGCTCTGAAAGTCTAGCGTGAGGATGAATGATGTGAACCAACTTTGAAAATTCGCAACTTGTTTTCCTTTTTTAAAATGCACTTGCATATTTTTACAAGGGGGCCTGCCTCCGATTGATGCCACCCGTCATTTCCAACCGCATATCCTGGTATATATCTGCCCCTGAGTTTTAACAGATTCGGGATCGATCTCGAAACCCTTTGATCTGTAGACACACTGAAGAACGAAAACTTTTTTTGTGCCTTGTTATTAATTCAAACTTACATGTTCTGGAGATGAAAGAAATTAACTCTGAACAACGAATGTTAATCGCTCAAATTCTGAAATCAATATCTGTAATCCACATCCTCTGCTACGTGCGTTTGTCATTTGGTGTTCCGGAACTAGGTGGGTCCTTCCCTCAATTTTCACCTGTGACGTCGCACAAGTGCTCCAGTAATACCAACACCTTGTAAGGTCACCAATACAGTTAACGTGGTTTTCTCTCAGAATTTTCATCAGCGCCGCCACTTTCTTAATCGTTTATGTTCATCTCTTAACCTGCATTCCTGTCGTCGTTGTTTACAAGATAGCAGTCCTATAACCCCAGACATAGCAGAAGTTTTGAGGTTCAAGACTGTCACGGGCTGGAGTCGTTTCTCTTTGCGGACGAATCTAGTGGTGTGGACTACCACGTCTGAGGTTACATTTATCCAACGCACCCATTTCGTTTTTGGTAGGGACGGATTGGCGTCCTTCCATAATCTGTCGTTCACTCTTCCCGCCCGACCCTCCCCCTCCACATAGATCTATCCATTCGCCTTGTGCATGGTGGCGGTCGTTTTTTTCCTCTTTCGCGGTTGTCATAGGAACGGACACGTGATTGCCGCTCGTCGTCATGGCAACCGGCCATGTGATCCCGTATATACACGGCGCGGTGGAACCGCCGCCTGGTGGTGGCGATGGGCGGTGGGTGGAGGAAGGGATAAGGCGGGACGGTCGGGGACTATGGCTGTCTGATGGTCCCACCCCCCCTCAACCACCCGCAGTCCAACACACCTTCCCCCTCCCCTCCCCCCTTCAACCCCCTTCCATCTTTTTAAATGCGCGACTCGTCATTAAAGAGCCTGCGTATTCCAGATAGACCTGTCTTGATTGAAAAATGCATGTGGAGGTATATTGACTTGATCTGAATAGTTGGCATTCATACGCGTATCTTGCTCGGTGCTCAACTATTTGAAAAACAAATTTTTTGTTTGTACTTTTCGGAAACTTAAAAGCTGCTTTTTTAATTACGGAGGCCAATCAGAGTTGTGCGACGTTTTCCCCCAATGTTTAAATTTCGGATCCTGGCTCTTGCTTATCTGCATTCAGTGGTTGGAATTATCCTTTCATCTTTTTTAAACGGAAACATAGATTGTGACTAGGAAAAGTTTCATGGCAAATTTGAAAATTTGACGACGTTTCTTTGTTGACTTAATCTAATTGTAAAGATGTTTTTGTGTGCCACTTAATATCGGATAACACTTTTAATTTTAGAATTAGTTATTTTAAGACGTTCTTTCCTTAATAAAATAATTAAATGTTCTTTAATATTATATGAATAATAATAAATAATAAGAATAAAATAATTAGCTGTTCTTTCCTTATCTTAAAATTTAGGTTTTAGGATATTTTTCTCTGAACCTGTCATCACTTTTCAAGGTTCTGGGAAGGTTCTAGTAAGTTTTTTTAAGAAGATGATAAAGATAGGCAATCATAGTTGTTCGTTAACACTATTCCAGCCTCTCAAAACCAGGTTTGTCAAAAGATGGCTAGCGAAATAAACGGCGAAAAAAAAGGAGAACGATTCTATTCTAAAGTGGTTATAGGGTTTTCCCTCACCCTGTACGGAAAAGCGCCTAATGGGTCGAGTATACACAGTCATCAGTTTTGTGTTTCTACCCCCGGTCCCCTTAATATTCATTGGATACTCAATGCTCAGACGGTCGGGCCCCTTCCACGCCGTCCAGGGACATGTTAATTTTCTGTAATTGATCGTCCGCTGCCGGCCGAAGCGCGCTGACCAGTGTGACGATCGGATGGAGTTTTAATGGTGCGTTAATTCTCCTCTCAGCGTTGCCGCCGTTGCCTCCTCCACCGTCACCTAATCTGCGGATTTATCGAATTAATTACCGCGTTTTTGTCACGACCGCTGCCCGCTATTTACGAACAAGTCGGCGCCCCCCACTACTACTCTCTCCTTATATAATAGACTCCGCGCGAAGACCGATAAGTACTCGGCATTTCGATAAATCTATCGCCCGACCCAATGAACTTTTGAGCCATATAGAACGGATGGAGATTTGTAACCGAGATTTTGGAGATGTTTTATCCTGTGGCGACCACCGTGGAGTCGATTGAGCCGCAAATTACCTTTTATTTGCTGGTTGTAATTTGTCTGATAGCAACAATCGCAAGGGGATGAGAGATGCCCCAGGGTGTCGCAGCCCTCCTATGCACCGTCCAGTCATGTAAGGGATCACCTTTTATCGTTACGGTAATAAGTCACCTATTTTTTTATACTGGAAAGTTTCCCCAATTTCAAATTTCAGTTCGCTTCACTGCAGCGCTCATTCTCTTCGCATCGTTCTGACTCCAAATAAAGCTCCCCCCGGTTTCTCGCTTCTCCGCAAGGCCACCTTTTTTTTTTTTTTTGCTCATGTCTCTACCACGAATACACTATCTGGTAATTCTGACGATCATGTAGGGCCAGCTATTTTATCTGCTCACATCAGCGAGCCCATTTGTGAATCTTGTGGGCGTAGCAGCAGGTGGACTTGGCGATAAATAGTTGGGTAAATATTGGAAAGTGAAGTGGGTGACACGGGTCAAATAAAAACAAACAAGCCCAGCGATAAGCATCTGTCTCCGGGGGGTGGGGGGGGGGGGTTACATTCTGGTGTCACGTCGCTGTTCTCCTGAGATTCCTGCGTGCGTGTTATAGCGCGCGGGAGAACCGCTCTTCGCACCGAATCGGCAAGCTATTTAAATCTCGTTAATGTTCCGAGAGATCTTGCATTCGTTTCGTAATTTTGAATAATTCATTTGAACCATTTTCAACTTATAATTTGAATCACTAATATTTTCCTTTGCATAAAAACCCGGGATGTACTCCTTTTTTAAAATAAAAAATTGATCATTGGGAATGGCGGAATGCAATATATTCCGTCCCTCTGCATGCATTGACATCAGTAAATGAGAGATTAATTTCGCTTGCAAGTTGTTATAAAAATAGTTCAAATTAATTCATACATTTAATGAATATTTGAGAAAATAAAACTGAAATACGCATTTGAATAATGAAATTTGAATGAGTTAAATGGGAGTATAACAACAATATATTATCATTGGAATTATACATTTCTTTGAAACATTCGTTGATGTTACAGGGTTACGACGTTACAGCGCTGTCAAAATTTATCTTCAGCGACTGATTTTGGATGTAGTTCCATCTCCGCTGAAGTCGGCCATTTTGGGTCCATGCTGCGATCGCATCAACCGCCGTAATTATCGAGGCGTTAATCCTCTGGTTTCGTCTCGGCCATCATTCACCTACTCTCTCGTCCTTCGCGGCTGGACGCTGACCGTTCCGTTTGACCGGAATGCGGTGGCTGCCGGCTCACGGTTTGGCCGGACTCTCTCACTCGCTCTTGGTCAGTTTGGGGGCGACCGCATGCGCGTTCTGTGTGCGCTCGACCAACCGTAAGACGACGCATCACTTTCGAATGGTGGGGGCCTTCCAAAGAGATGTAAAAGCACGAGCTCATGTTGGAGTTTGCACGATGTCACGTCATATCCGGTGGTGACCACCAGCAAGCCAGCAACTGATCGGCTGGTGAAACACTGCTCAGTCATAACTGACAACCCATCGTCAAGTGATTGTCGCCTGGCTCCTTTCATTGTTTTGGCGACATGCCAACCACTAGACATTTGGTGGTGGTACCTTTGACCTTTTTCATTTCTGTTCTGGAACTGGATGTAAAATGTACATGCACACGTCTGATTTAAAAAAAAAAGAATAAGTTCCAAGTAAATATTCATGGAGGTTAAAAATAAACTTCTAGGCTGGTAAAATAATTTCGTAATCAGGTAGGTTTCTTCACTTTATCGTGAAAGTGGTTTTGGCTGTTCCAGTTATCGAACCCATTATCTCGAGTTACAAGCGCTCCTATGCAGATCCTCCTGAGACGGGAGACTAACATCGCAGAGAAATCGTTGGTATTTCGCAACAGTTGAAAAATTCCAGACTGTGGAATTACTTTCCAATTACCAGTAGTTGTAATGGGTCTCGGGAGGATTTCGGATTTTAGTGCTGACATTTAGTCGGGGAAAGTCAAACCTGTAAATATGCGCATTTCTTGTTGTCTACGCCCACCGTGCACGGTCTCTTCGTCGCGGGCGGGGGCAGCGAACGTTGCTGACGGCCGAATACTTTTGCTGCGCTCGCTTGACTAATGATGCTCGACTTCCAATACATCTGAACACCCACTAGGTGCGCACATGGCACCGTTGCCACAGCTTCACCATTTTGATCTCGATAATAATTGGTCGCCGATGATGCCGACTGAGAGGAGTCTTGGCCCCCCTCGACCTAACTAACTTATCACCGGTTCCAAAAATCCGCGGCGAAAATATATGTCCATTCTGTTTACGATTTTAAACTTGGTGTTATTAGCTGAGTTGGCGATTTTTCATCGGCGTGATTCCGAGTCGAGATCCTCGAGCTCGTTTCCTGTCCACAAACGATTGACAAGACTTCAGAAGTTTTCGCCCCCCCCCCCTCAATTGTCAATTGGTTAAAGCTGATCGATCTATTGTAATCAAGTAGGCGTGCTGCTGGTCTATCATAGTTACCAGTGGCCTATTGGTGTCCATTTCTATTCAATTACCCCCTTGACATGCGCAATTAAATAAATTACTAATGTCATTTCTACCTGAAATCGAACGATTACGCGACCATGACTTTTATTTGTGTGGTGATTGTTAGTAGCATAAAATGTAGCGTCTAGATAGTCCTCGTCCGAGATATTTATTTAAGAAGATATAACCAGCGTGTTAGCCCTAAAACCTCCCTAGGAGACAACCCGGTAATTTTGCCTAGCCCAGGGTTAGTATAAGCTGCCTAGGTGATTAACGTGAACCTGAAATCGTACAGGAACGGATCCCGCGCGGCTTTACTTCCATGAGTGCGTAGAAATTTCCCTCGCCTGAAAAATTCCGAGGGTCCGAAAAAGGCTGCCCCGTGTATTAAAGCAACCTTGCAATGTACCGTCGCAGTGCAAGTTGTGTGGGCGTCAGGGGGAGCGTTGTCTTCGCTGCCATCCGATTGGAATGACTCGATTTTGCGTTCAAGTTTTTTATTTTTAGGATTTTCCCAGTTTACAAATTGCGTTATTAGTATTTATGGCAATGATGGTGTTGCGTTACTTGCAGCAGCCAGTGCGCGTCTCCTATCCAGCACAGGATGGAATCGTCACCTAATCCCATCATCCGGCGCAGGCGCCTGTATCGTCCAGCGCCATCTCACAGTCTGTCTGATTCCAGGAATATCCAGTGTTCCTGGAATCGGCTAGATATGGTGGCAGGCTTCGAGTTGGCGTCTACTCCTCCTTAGACCCTCACCGAAGTGGGACACCTAATCTAAGATCTGATAAAAGATTTCACGGAAACATTGTGTCCCATTAAATATGATATGAATTCCTGAGATAGGTGTTCAGACAGCGCTAATTTTTCTTAGCAATTTCAACGCGATGTAGAGCGCGGTTACCGAGTGTTCGCAGGGTCTCGGGAGGATATTCGAGTTTCGGCTTATACTAGTCCCCGTGATGTGCAATGGACGCCTGAGTTCAAACATTGTGTGTGTGTGTGTGCCCAGAACTCTTCTTTTCATCCCACCACCCCATCTTCTGTGTGTCCCCTCACCCTCTGATCATCCCCCCAACCCCTTAGATGCGGCCCCGCCCCTTAATTCCCCCCCCTCCCCATTTCACCATCACCGCCGCTACCCCACCCAACTCGGTAATTTAGACGACGACAGTTTTCGTTCGACCTCGGCGTTGCAGGAGTTTTGTCGTCGTCGTCGTCTGTCGTTGGCTGCTTCGGCGGCTCGTTCCATTTCGACCGTATATTGCCGGCGCTCACGCAATTTGGTGACGGGTTGGCCAACCCCGAATATTGCGAGCCGCACCTGGCCCCTCACTGGCAAATTCACTTCAGAAATTCTTTATTTAAAACAAACAAAAATGAGAGTTGATGTTCTTGCATAGCCAGTGTCGCACTAGGAATCGCCAAATTATGTCATATTTTGTTTTTTGAAAAGGGAATATGGAGGAAGTACCTTTTAAAAATTAATTTGATAGAATTTCGCCGCGTGTTCGTCTTCGTTCCAGTCCCGTCCACAATTCCCCCATTCACTTATCAATTTAAATTGTCGAACGTTTTATAAATCATTTATGGTTCATGACTTTAAAAATCCACAACTTTTCACCTTAATTTCACGCCTGCGTTTGAGCTGACAGTCGCGGGTGAGATAACAGTGATGTGTTAGATTATTGGTGGCAGGCCTACAGGGTGACCGAAAAGTGTCGCATCATAGGCCAATGAGGTTATGAATAAATCATTGCCACTCGTTGCACCTTTGGTGCGAACCTTTTCGGACACCTTGTAAGTACCTGTCACACGACTCGCTTTAAAGGTGAAATTCATATAAGAAAAAGGGCGGAGTGACATCAACCATATGGCTGGGGTTAAGCGCTACTGCCACGTCTACCCCCTTGCTCTTGTGAATCCCTGGAAATTTAATTAATTAGTGAAACGGCTGGGGTGTCTATTCTCGATTCAACTTAATCTCGAAACACTTGAAACTACACATGTCTGTTTTTTTTTAGTTTGGCAATTTTGATATCGGATGTGCATGACTAATCGCATCCCCTGGTCAAACGTGTATCTGCTGTGTCGTCAGATCAGCATGTATGCCATCGTTTTCTCCCTCAGTTTCTCCCTATGTAAGCCGATTCCGTTGTGCGTAAAAAAAAGTTGGCGGTAAAGTTGGTGGTAGTGGTAGCCACACGTACGGCGATCGATACCGGCGGGGTCGGCGCGCCCCCGTGTGCCGAGGGGTTGTCATTCCCCCGCCGGTAGCGCGAGTAAAGCCTAGGTAGCGGAGCGCTCCACACGCGCTGCCCGTTTTTTTTTTAATCTTTGCTTTGCCTCGTTCGATTCGCTCGTCGTTCGTCGGAACGGTTGGAAAAGAGGGGGGAGGGTGAGGGGAAAGAAGGTAGGGGTGAGTATTGGGCGAGTCTAGTTGGGGGGTAGGGGAGTTTAGGGGGAAGGGGGAGGCGAGAGAAGTGGGGGTTTGGGGGAACTGCCGAGATGGATAGAAGGACTGCGGCAACTAGAAAAGTTGTTGAGGGGAAAGGGGGGGGGGGTTGTGTTGGGGCTTGGGAGGTGGAGGGGAGTGGGAGTGAAGACGCGCAATAAAATTACGGGTTGCTACGGCGTTGCCATGACAACCGTACAACAATCCCGCTACCTGTTGTCTAGGTGCCCTCGTGCCGAGCCTCATTTGCACTAGATAGTTTTCCCCCCCTCGAAGTATTTCGAGCGGCGGTTTGGCTGGGCGCGTACAAACGTTCGCGTTTCGAATTCGTGGTAGGCACAAATGGCGATGCTGGTGAGGTGAACGTACCCCTCACCACTCACCACTGAATAGCGGTTCGTCTACCTTCTCGAAATTCCTTGTAAAAAATTGAGTGGATTATTGTAATTCCACACTGATTGATGCGAATATAGCTGCCCTTGACGACGATCCTTCCTCCCGCCTCCCCTTATCCGGTTTGTTCTTTATAATACGAATTGTCACCCGATAACGGGTTGCCCACTCACCCAATGAATGTTGGGTGTTTTTGTTTCATGGACTATGGTGAAGTGCATGCAGGTGGCGCCTCAAGCATCAGGACCGTCACATTCAAATAAGCAGAGCTATTTAAAACTCAAATTAAGGTGCATGTGTGGATAAAATGAAAAATGTTTTGTTTTGTTAACCGAAATAACGTTGCCATGTGTAGCTTCAATAATTCTATGATTCTGAATTAAGTTGCATGAAATGAAAACCGACGCCTAAGCCTCTAAATTTAGCCTCAGAATGACATTTCCCCCTCATATGATCACAATGGAATCAGATGTTCGGGGAAGAATTCGCAGCGCAGCTTTAACTTTTCCAAAAATTGTCTGGCCAAATTGACTGTGTAGAGAATATATCAATTTACATCTTAAAAAATATTTCTTTTTTTCCAGCTGCTCGAAAAATAATTTATTAGTGCTGCTTGACTTTTTTCCACCAGAGACATAATGGTATAAATAATGGCATTTTCTGAATTTCAACGCGTTTTCCTATTTATAATATCTCAAAAATTAAGAAGGCAATATTGCTTTAATTCTCAACTAAGTTGCGTTTTAAATTGTCTAAGGTTTGATACGTGTGACGTTTTCGCCACGAAAAAGGGCCCAGCATTCATTGACGGTATCTGACGTCACACAGTTGTTGTATTTATGATTACAAAAAAACATTGTTTTCACAAATCTAACTTTCTTTTCTTTTAGGGAGAATTTTTGTAATCTATTTTCATAAAACCTTGTGGCACGTCGTATTTTCGAAAAGTAAAAATTTCCTCTTTAGAAATCCTGAAAATGTTTTGAGGGGGGAAAGTTCATTTTTATAGTCTTTTTTTCATAGTCATATTTTTTATAGTCCAATCAACGATGAATCCGGTGTTTTAGCAAAGCAGGTTTTTTATTCGTTGTGTTTGGTTGGAACAACAATAATGAACAAAAATTGTGGGTTTCCAGATAAGATGATATTGGCTGTCCTCGATTTTGTGGTAACCCGAGATATATGGAGCAACCTGAGGTTTCGACGCGGGTGTGTAACCCGACGCGAACCCGGTTCACTCGACTCCTGTGACGTCACTGGTGCTAGTTTATGGTTTTGCGGTGGACGCGGATAGTCAAGTCTCCCCCCTCTGTTGGTGCCGCGTGTTGCAGCGCTGCGTCGCTGATTCGCCAATAAACAAACGCATGTGCGTGCGCACAAGCGGTTCATTTACGTCGCGGCTCGCGCATCATCCACATCACCCCCCCATATATGTATATATTGATGCAGCATCACCAGAATTGCGTTCATCTTATATTATGTACGCGTGGTGGTCTCCGGGCCGCGCATGTATATATATGTCTTTGTGCGCAACAAGTGGCCCCCGCTCGGACACTACGCAGCACACTGGTACCACCAACTTGCTGCGTTGCGGTTCGCCCTGAAGATCCGGCGCGTCCCCTCCTTCATATCCAAGTTGATATAAAATTCCAGCCCCGACCGCCCCCACCCTATTTCGCGCCATCCTGTTAAACTCGTTGGTTGAGTTCCGACTTGCGGTCCTTAGTTCTATTCCCGGAGCGGGCTCTTTTCATTCAGGAGGGGGGGGGTATCGGTGGTTATGGTTAGTGTGTCGAACTGTTATTCCCATGATCGCGGGTTCGATTCCCGACCGAGACCTTCGGCATTTTTCGGGCGAATGAAATACCTACGTGCGCCGCCTTCCTTCGGATTGGAATTAAAGCCGTAGGAGCCGTACCTGTACGATTTCAGGTTCACGTTTCAGATCCCTACCAAGGCCTTGGCTAGGCAAAATTACCGGGTTGCCTCCTGGGATTTTTTAAGGGTGAACAAATGTCTCGGGCAAAAACCTATAGAATCAATTTTCCCATGGAGTTTTTCAACTCGATGATGAGCTATCCAAATCAAAAACCACCATTTAAAAAGTCTTCGCATTATTTTAAAAAAAATTAGTTAACTTCTCAGAATGTACAAGTCTTTTGATCCTCTTTAACTACCATTCAACCATATATAAGGCCATATTTCCGCGAATCAATTTGGTTTCTGACAAGTCACTTTTTTTCGCCTACCTTTCAGCTGCGTTGTGTGCAAGGAGTTTTTTTTTTCTGTGGTCCATCCGCCGGACTTGATTTTTGTCCCGGGCACACACCCATAGTGTGTGTGTGAGTGTGTGCAGAGACGACTCGGGGCAGCTTCACCTTGCCGCCGGCCACCCTACGGCCACCCATCATTTCTCGTACCGGGAGCCTGAAGGTCACCTCCATGTGCCTCATTCGGGCTGTTGCTTTTTTTTCTTTTTCTACCTATCCTCCTCCTTCTACCATTCCTCCGCGTTTGCTTCTCCCCGCCTGAGGGAGGGGGAGGGAGGGTTGTGAGAAAGGTGGGCCCCGGTCTCACCATCGCCACTCGCTGCTCGCAATCTGACCCTCTCCATGTCCGGACGACGACGACTCATCCCGTCGTGAGGGTGAGTGGGGAGCGGCCTCCTGTGTCACTGAGGGGTGACCACACGCTCCACGCAGAAAATACCAGACCCAACTTGAACACATTTGACAACTCATCACCTGTGTGTAGTCACAATGCCCCGAGATTTGACAATTTTATTTTCCCTTGTACTAACTACTAAACCTTGAGTTAATTGTTTTTACATTTGGAAAATATTGTTTCCTACCATATTGGGGTTGATGTTTTATGTCGTTCGGGTGCTTCGTTGTCTGTCTTAAGTCGCTCGTGATTGTAGCTACGGCCCTCCAGGTGGCGCAGTGCGTTGGTTGATCTCGCAGGTAAACGAACCGGCAAGGTGCGATATGCCCGAATGTGAGGTTGTGGGCGAGACCCATGTGGACAATTTGGAATTAGATTTTTGCGAATGGAAAATTTCGCCTCTATCCCCAGGTTTCGGTATAAGAGACCTCACGCTGATTCAATAATCAAAACCCCGCTGTGCTCGATTTGCTTAAAAGTGAATAAAAAATGAAAAATGATTTTCACACCATCTAAAGAAACGATGCACAACCAAAATTAGGCCAAACTAGAATGAATTATTTTTCGATTCGGTTTCCATTCTAAATGTTCTGGATACCGTACGGGGCAAATGAAGATCTCGCCCCCAATAGTTAAAAAACAGTGACATGGAGAAGTTGCGCTGGTGAGTTTGTGGTTTGTTCTAATGTGTTTTATGAATGCGAAATTTTATTTTTAACTCCATACGAATCGAATTTGGGTGTAAATGAGGGTGGGAATCGGGGTCATCGCAGGTCAGCAACGGGGGAGGCAGTCACAGCGGCGAGATAGGGAGGGCGGCGGCATGGCCAGTATGGCCAGTATAACCGGTCTCTGGGCTCGACTTGCGTCCCATTGTCGCTTCGGTTGTGCGAAACCGTGGGCAGGTTTGAGGGATCTGAGACCCTGGGCCTAACCCCACTCTAATCGAATGGTGATGGTGTGTGGAATGGAAATACGAATACGACTGCGATCAAATATGAATGATACGTAATCAGAATTGAAACTATTTCAATTCACAAAATGTCAAAAGTTGCATGAAACTGGGCGTTGTGACGGGACTCGTTTTGCGTTCAGATAAGAACAACCCTATTTTTAAGATGCTTTTTCATTGTGCGTACGATACCTTCGCAAGATTCTTGTGGCATCTAAAAATATCCCCAGGAACCCCCCAGTACGGCAATTACACTGTAGATACTCACTAGGATATCTTATACACCCTGGATAGTCGGTGTACATGTAAATTTTATAAAAGAAAGTCTTATTGTTTTGCCAGATGATTAGGATACACATTGAATCTTAATATTCTGTAAGATTTAAAAACAAGGTTATTTTAATAAAATATTTTGCGTGAAGTTTGTATCTTTTTGCAGTGGGTTTAGATGTTGGTTTTTGTTCGCGAATTCATTATTTTTATTTGACTTGTGAATGACCAGCCAGAGTGGTGTTTGATTCGGATTTTCCGACCCAATGCAGCATCTGGAATGGCCAACTATGTCTTTGAACGTTTAGGTCTGCAGTATATGTACAGGCGAGGTGAGAAAGCGTGTGATTCTCGTTAATTCGAATGAGCATCGCCGCGGTCGTAATTGATGCGATCGGCTTCTTGAATGGGTTAAAAGAGAGGGGTGAAGTGGGTGGTGGGTGGAGGGTCGAGTTTAGAGATGGCGTACGTGCGTTTTGGCGCGCTCTGATTGCGATTAATTATTTATTATCTCCTAGAGAAGCGGCAATTCGATAGCGCTATCGGCACCGGTATTAGCCACACGGCAGTACATTCTCTATTCGGGCGACGCGCACACGCACCACACACTCATCATGAGACCCCCACCAGAGTTTCCTGGACTGACGAATTTGTCTACCATTGCCCATTATTTTGAACGATCCTGAATTAGATCGAAGGAAGGCGGGCGTATGGATTTCGCTCGTCCACAAAGTTCCGATGGTGTTTGCTGGAATCGAAACCGCGATCACGGGCTACGAGGATAACACGCTTTCCTCTCGACCACTCGACACCACTGTTTGGACTGGTCCTTCTCCGTAATTGACCGGGCTCATAGAGATCACCTAACGCCACCTACCGGCAGCGATTAATTTTTTTTTCACTGCTCCTGCGCTTATCCTACCCAAAGCGAGCGAATCGAAAGTCGAATGCCAAGCCCCTGTTAAGTGGTTAGCGTGCTTGTCTTCTAGCCCACCGAGATCGTTGGTTCAATCCCGGCCCTACACCTTCTGAATTTTTCGGGCGAGAGAAATTCCAACGTACGCCTTCTTTCGGGAAGGAAGAAAATCGTGATCCGTGCGTGAACGGATATCAGGACACATTAAATGATCCGTTTCAAATATTTGAGGAGACCCACCAGCGTATCGAACTCGCGAGCGCTGGTGCAGTAAGGTCGGACGAGATCCATTCTATCTTATAAACATGAGTTAAATAAAAAGTCTGGGATTTGGAGACATTCTTGGTGGTCAATTGGAACCAACCGTGAAGGCTGCGGATGTTCGTGTTCGATTTTTCGTGTGATTGGAGGGCACGTGGTCTAAGGAGTATATTTCCTTGTCTGCCCCTACCACCCCACACCATTACCCCCTCCCTCTTGGTGGCGGCGTCTGGTTAAACGGTTTGGCTTTTGCTCGGTCTGCAGCCCCCTTTTTGATTACTCGTTTTCATTATGCCTCGTCATTACTCGATTGTTATATTCCGCTTATTAAATAGATTGATATCGGGGTGGTAGGTAGTGTTTGGGGAGAGAGAAGGGGGGGGGGGTTGTTTTCGTGTGTGTGTGTGTGTGTCAGTCGGTGGATTGGGGGAGGCGTGGTGGGATACTAATTGATTATTCGGGATAAAATGATGAATGAATAATGGGGAAGGAGTGGACGACGGTTGCGATGCCCGGCAACAGAGCCGGAAAATGCGCCTGCATTATGTTTGCATGCCGGAAATTGTATCGGAATTGTCTTGACAATTCTTTGCTAGGAAACTGTAGTTCCACGAATTCCGATTTAATTTTCCGTTATTGGGTGTGTATGTGGTATTTTATTTTATTTTATTCGAATTTTTATTATGGCCAGCGATTTTTGAAAACAGTGAGACCGCTTTTCTCGGAGACAATAATAACCAGTGGAACATCTTGATGAAATGGCGATTGACCGGACTACATCACCGGCAAGACGAAACCATCTGGTGGCGAAGAATAGACTTATTTTGTGTGTCGTTGTGGTGTCTCCACTGTGTCCCGTCTCCAGTCTCGAAGGAGTCCGTCCAGTCGTCTTGGTTTAAAAAAAACATTTATTAAGGAGGCTTACCAGCTTTTCAACCTCAAATCTCCCAAGGGGACGACTTGGCAATTGTGCCTAGCCTATGTCACACCTAGGTAGGAATCTGAAACGTGTGACCGTATATCGTTAAGGCACGCGCCCCACCACGGCTTTACCTAGTTCCTTCCGGACTAGGAATTTCGCAGATTGTCTAGTGTATGAGCTACTCCAGCCTATCATCGATAGTTCCGTTATAATCGCCCGCCCTGACGCCACCCCGGACCATTTATCATTTTTATTTTTTGTATTTCTGTAGTTATGTGAGGCGACCCTATGCGAAGGGGGATGGTGGGTGGTTGGGAAGTTGGCGATGGGGGAGAAAGCATTCCTGATCTCGCCGGCGCGTACACACCAGGCCTAGTAGGCCCAGTGGCATCTCGGGTGCATCGGTGACTAATTGGCTGGTGACGGCGGGAGCTTTAGCCGGGGGATTGCCGGTGTCATGTAAAACGGCGGGAACAGGCACGGCACACTTGCACTGCCACAGCCCACTACCCTCGCCGACGCTATTTATGAAAGCCATATCAATTGGAACGTGTTATGGAGAGAGATTTGTTTGTTTTACTGTCACCGCCTGTGCGTGACCCAGAGACCCCTAGGCGCACACACACACACACACACCCGCTGTGCCCATTGACACGGAACTTGCAGTGACGGAGGGGTAAAGTGAGGCTGGTGACAGATGTATTACATTTGGATGGTGGAAAGTGCAGAACCGCTGGGGTGCTCGGTCTACTATCACTGTGATTGGTGATAAAACAGACGTCGAATCCGCTGCAACGAATTCTAGATAATTCATTCCCGACTTCACAAGATTTTCATTGTTCTATATAATCCTGAAAGTTTGCCATGTTTTTTTTTTAAATTATTTTTTAGGTTGGCGACCTTGGCGGTTACTTACGAACGGCTTAATGAATTCAATATAATATAATTTGAGCTTGTAGATAGTTCTGCAAATTTGTAGTTGAATGCAAGTTATTTGAAGTCTTGATTTTTCGTATTTCTGGAGATATCAGCCGTTGAAATTTGAAGCATCAAAGGTGGCGCTTGAATGGCATAAAAATGGCGCTTAACATTCGCGCGCCAATCGCGTACTACCAATGCTGTCAGCGACATTTTTCACACTAGATCCCGATTTTCGAATTATTATTCAATGGATTAACGAATTATTATTCAACGAAGAAATTACTTTTTATATTATATATTTAACCCTATAACCGGCCAATTAATTTCAAACCCCCACATCCTGCCGTACAATTAATTTTTTTCCAAATTACAATTTCAAAACTCACAACGTACCAGTTTTGACTAGCCGACAGAAAATGAGGATCGGCAAATCGTAACTGTTACGGGGCTGGCCGGAAATGTAACGGTCAGTCTTCAGTTATGGAATTTCGTTGCTGTACTTTGCGAATTGTTTAGTCACAGTTTTGTTGACTTTAATACCCGATCCCTACAACAACAATAAATGAAACGTTTATTGGCGATTCAGTTTTGTTGGGTGACAACATAAAAAAATACATTTCGTGTAAAATTGACTGACTGGCTCGGCGGTTCCGGGTTCGATTCCGGGGTACTGGTCGTGCCCCTCGCATAGTGCCTAAGCACCATGAGGGGTATGTAACGCCTGTAGTGAGTGCTGTTGACTACAGTTGATTAAAAAAAAAAATTTAAATTATATACCCGATTACCGTTTGTGTCTGCCATCTAAAGTTTGTGGGTTGCGACAGTTTCGGGACTGTATTGGATTAACTCGTAGCTGTAGCGCTACGGTTTTCGCTGTTACTAGAGTTTCGCCTTGTGTCTAGTCTGTTGTGCCTCAGAGTGGCGGCGACCAACTTGGTAGAGAAGTGCGTACACAATAATTTTAACTGCGCTTTGCTCATGCTCCAGCTAGCTCTGGAGCGAGCCGTTTCTGCGCTGGCGTATGTGTACACGTACATATAGTTCGTGCAATATCCTCTTGCCACCCGGAGACTTATTTTGAAGTCCACCCCCTAAATAACCAAATAAGAATTGGTAAAATAAATTGGGAATAAACATGAGTAGTAGAGACAAATAGAATGAGAATGGTTCAATAATATCGTCAAATTGTTCCGGGTTATCATTATTTTTGGCTTGGGTGTCTTCGTCTTAAAAAAATACCATTTCATTATCCGATTGTGTTCGATGAGCGAACTGATTCGGTCTCGAACCCACAACCACATTCATTTACCATCTCCGGATTTGTTATTGCACTGATATGGTAAATTAAAAAAAAATCGTCTATTGGAATTGTTGTGACGCGATGCCATCGGAAGAAACGCCGTCCACGTGTGTTTTTTTTTTTGTTGCCGAATTGCGAGCCCGGGTACTCAGGACCACGTCGTGCTGTACCATCGCTGGAAGTTTTTGGAACGCGCGCTGCGCTCCCTATGTATGCACTCATTCGCCGGAGAGAGAGATATAGTGGAAAAGTTGTGTTCTCTCTCTCTCTCTCTCTCTCTCTCTCAACGGGCGCGCGCTGGCGCGGTGCATCATGGTCGTTCGTTCGTTCGTTCCCCCAACCCCGATCCTTCTATCCCTCGTTCGCTTTTTCCCCGAGTTTTGCTCTGTCGCTCCGCCATGCCTCGTTCTATCTCTCCATCCGTCTCCCCTCCACCCAATCACCCCACCGCCACCACCACCATATCCCTCCGCCTCCGCGCTAACATCCCCCTCCCCCTTATTCCATTCGCTCGCCCTATCCTTCGTTCCCTCTCCGGCGCTGGGTTCGCGCGCGCGCTTTATTGCGCGTGCTCGTTCCATCTCTCGTTCTCTCGTCGCTCATTGGTTCTTTTCGCCGCCCGCGCCACACTCGCCCTATCTGCCTATCCCTGCGCTGGGCGCCGCTCCTGTGCGCTCAGACTATCCGTCTATCCGCTCGTTCTAGCCGTCTATTTCTCTCGCTCTCTCTCTCTAGCTCTCGTTCCTGGGTTCTCTCTAGCTAGCGTTCGTTCGGTTTGCTTGCCTGTACGCGCGCGCGCGCGCGAAGTTTTCGCCTTTCATTCACTGCGCGTTCCCAATCGAGATTGCGCGCACGCGCGCGTTCCAAAAAATAGCCCTCTTTTATTCGCACGGGCCCGCTCTTTCGCTATTTTCTGTTGGACGTCAATAGGACGTTAGCGGACGACGGCGTGACGTATGACGTCACAACCTCCCACCTTCCCCCGTGTCATAATGTAACCAGTCGCGAGTCGTCTGGCGTCACGCGTCGAAAAGATGAGAATTACAACTCACAAGATACTTTCTCAATCCTCAGCAGTTTTCCAAATTGAGTTTGCTCATGAGTTGACCCTATAATTAGCTCGCGTTTGGTGAAGAGCCCTAGCGGCGACATTTTGAAACTTTATGTCGAATCGAAAATCGTTGGAATAAAATGATAACGTCGGATGACGTCCTGTTTCAGCAGAGAGCTACAGGTCCGTACTTGAAATCAAAGTCAAGTTTAAGTTCAAGTTTTGTTAAAGGTATTTAAGAAGTTTCGCAGACGACCCATCAGAGGTTGATTCTACGCACGTAAATATAAGAGGGGGGAAACAATTCACGAATAATTGGCTAGTTAGTGCAACCCGTGTTTCTTTAAGACGTCAAAACTGTCCATTTTCTAAAATTAATCACAGGCTTTGATAATTCGTATTTTGGCTAGAATTTCGCTGGCCCAGTGTAAGAATGATGATGATGATGATGATGAATTCACTGAAGTGACGAATAAGAACAGGAAGATTATGTACACTCTCCGTGCTTAGACACTTATATAATAAATATAACTAATCACAACAGTAACGCTTGATATAATCGTGCAGTGTTGTTTTTCAAGTGTCAACATTTTGTGACTCGGGCTCTTATCTCATCTCCGGGAACCAGCTAAACCATCCCGTCTAATCGCATCGACGTTTCGGTCTCTCACTTGTCCGAATGTTTTGAATGAGCGTATCGCTAATGAATGAAAATAAAGCAGTGGAATTTTGTGTTTGGACGATGCCGGTAAAATGCTAGAGATCTCTGCCTAGGTATAGGTCGTCCTTAAAACGGTAATGACTGGTGGACGCTTGCTTCTTAACGTGTCCATGTGAAATAAGGTCGGGCCTTGTCGTGCGACGGTGGCCCGCCAGACCGCGCACAGTCACCCTGGCGTTTGAGGCTAATGTCGGGTTTTCTCTGGGCTCCTCCCATCGGATCGCTTCTGGCGGAGTGCCAAAGCCCTGGCGCGCGAGTAGTACGTACTTCTCTCTCTCGTTCCCTCGCTCCCTCTATCTCTCCTGCCTGCCTGAGCTTGGCTGGCTTGTACTCATTTTCTCTATCTATCGTTCGCTCACTCATTCCTCCCCACCGCCACCACCAATGTACCTCCTCGTCACCCCCTCACCCCTCGCTCCCTCCCACCACCCCCTGCCCTTCCCGCCATGCATCCTTCTGCTAATCGATGGCTGTTCAAACGACGGCCCTCCCTCAGTCTGACTGCTTCCAAAACGGCCCTCGTCCCGACTCACTACACGCGTTTGCAAATTTACCACCATACACTCTCATTTTATATGATTTTTGGTGGTTTGTTTCGACTGGAAATTCCAATTTCACATGTCCAACGTGATACATTGTCGAAATTTCTATTGACTCCAATAGGACATTCGCCTAATTTTCCAAAAAGGTTAAATTTTCAATTGACGGAATCTAATCTACACTTTTTTCTAAGAATCTTTTAGAAAAAACATTTTATCAGGTTCTTAAATTATTTTACCCTGCTCCATTCTTCACCATTGTTAATGTGTGTTTTTTTTTACATAGTGGTATTTGATTAATGTGAAGAATAATAAGTTCGGCTGAGGGATTGGTGAAGCGTTGATTCTGAGACGCGGCCCGTTCAACAAACGGGTGAAATGGTTGACGGAGTTTTAAACACGCCCTTGTGTGTGTGGCATTTCTATTTTTGGGCAGCACTATGATTTTTTCATTCATAACTTGGTGCGATATTGTAGAATCTCGTTGGAACGACAGTGTGCTAGCGCTAAATGCGGTAAGGGTTGATGGTTTCTTTTACAAAATATCCCCAAAACAAAATCTTAATGGATAAAATAATATTCAAATAATATGTGGCCTTTTACTTTGATTGCACAACTACTTCATTTTTTTAAAATGTTTTTTAATCTGAGACTTAAGGCCATACTTGTAGTCTTTGCAGCAAAATTATATTAGATTCATTTGATATTGTAATATCCAAATATTGGGCATTTTTCAATTTGTTTTACTCCTCCGGTAGCCCATTGATTTTATACTCATAAAATTTGCATTTTTCCCGCTCTGAACCAAAAACAGATTAAAATTTTTTTTTAGGATTTTGCTCTAACCAACCCTTTGGTTTAGGAGAAAAATTCTCGTTGATTGTCAAACTTTGCAGTAGAAAAAATAAAAGGAACTTAAATGTGTAGCCCGCGGCCCTTCTGTCGACCTGAGGTTGCCCCACCCTCACCATTTTCCCCTCGTCCGCCTCCCCCATATCCTCGTGCGCCGTCGGCCTCATCGTCGTACTTCACCCACAATGCACCGCGCGGCTGACGCTCGCTCTCTTTACCACCACCACCGCTAGCACCACCCCTCGTGTCTCCCCCACCCACCTCATCACCCTCTCCTCCCCCCAATTCCTCCCCACACCAACGGTCTACATAGAGGACAGATCCCTGTGTCTTCAGTTGGCGGTGGCCCCTACGCACCCTCTCCTCTCTCTAAACACCCCCTCATCTTCCGCTACCGTCGTCATCCCCACCCCCCCTTTTTACACCCCACCCCCCTCCAGGCCCAGTTTTGCGCAGCATAGGTCGGCCGCCGTTCGATGACAAGTCCTATTTTTTTTTATCCACCTCGATTTCTGTGTGAGCCGGTAGGATCGGCGCGCCCTCTAGCGGGCGGTATTTTTCATGTATGTGGTGCATTCGAGCGTTGTGGGCCCCACCACCCCTGGCTCCAGGTGTTTTTTCCCCGTTTATCTCGTTGAACCACTGGATGGCGAGATCTTCCCTGTTGGTCAAGTGGTCAGCATGCTGTGGGCTACGGGGTTCGAACCCGTTGGGACCTATATTGATGGCTGTGACTGGGAGCGCTTTTGTGGTGGAGATGCGTCGAATGCTGGATAGTTTTTTTACGTTTTGCGCCCCCTTGAGTCGTCTTATTTGCCGAGAAGATTTTAAGAAAGATCCAGTGTTTCGTGGTTAACATCTCAGGTGATGTGGTGTAGACAAAGACATCACGTAAATTCTGAATCGTGTAAGTGGGGGAGAAGTCGGAAGGTGTGTCAAGATGAATGTTGACGTTGCCTATCAGTGATCACAGTCTTGTGACCCCCCACCCCATTCTTGTGCGCCACCCTGCAATGCTTCGGTGTTCGTAGTGTTTTTGGTGTAATTGCTGCCGGCGAGAAAAGCTAAGGGGCAGCGGTCTGAATACGTTAAAATTGAAAAAAAGTGTTTCTTAACTTAAGGAGGTTCACCGTTGATTGCTCATGCCGCCAAAACTGCCGTGTGCGCCCGGCGCACCTCATTTGCATGCGATATAAAAGTGCGCATACAGTAGATCCAATCGGGGGGGGGGGGAACGTGCGAAAATTTAGGTGAGAAATAAATGGCTAACTAATTATGCT
>JAQGBY010000425.1:0-45668 GCA_034698785.1 Mycogona germanica | reverse complement strand
CTTTATCTCGTGAAATCGACGACGTCATTCTTTTGATGTGGAGACGCCATTTTTTAAAGTTTGAAGTCAAAAGGAAACGTTACAAAAGCCAAAATTTTGTAAAGCTATTTTTATTATGTTTTATTGAAAATTGAGATCCGTCATTCCATCGCTAGCGAGTTATGATGGTTTTCTTAAGGTATGTTCATTTTTATGCGATTTCATTGAGCCGTTCGGCAAAACACCTCTGAACACGAAAATCCAATTCTTTGTTTTATAATATAGGATTGTAAAAAGGGATACGCATAAAAAAATCATGAAGATCGAATGCTGAACGAATTAATCGAACATCCCCCGCCTTCAACGCAACACACAGTCGGTAAGTAGTGGGGTTTGTTCCCGCCGCCGCGCGAAACCCGCAGCCAAAATGGACGGAGCAAACGCGCTCTCCGTCAACCCCGCTCATATGTGGCGCGTTGGCCGTGCAGAGTGAGCATTCTGGAGAGAGGAGGACTCATTCGGTCTTCGAAAACTACGAAATATCGAAAGCGGTGGATTCGAAGCAACCGGTTCTTGCGGGCGGCATCTCCATCCCAGATCACACGGCATAACGACCATCCATTTCTCGCGGTGTGAGTGAACCAGCAGCCTTCGGGTGCGTGCCGATTTTGGATTCCTGTCACACACACACATACATTGTCACACATCGAAACAAAAACATATCAACGAGTTGTGATCGCGAATTCTTAAATAATTTGATGTGGTGGTGAATTGTTGTCGGTCATAGCTGACGTCCGTTGTGCGTCTGTTGGAATTTTTTGAGTCGTCGAAACTTTTTTTTTGGTGGAAGCCGGCGAAATTAAGTTTTCGGGGTTTCAGGTGTGTTTGTGCGGTGCGACGTTTCCGATTTGAATTTGCGACAGATTTTCTCCAAGTTTGCGGTTCCCGCGCGTTCGCAGTGCTGGGTGAATTACTTCTTTTCTCACCTGCAGTGTCCGACCCCACCAATTTTTCAACTCTATATTTAGGAACGTGTCTGTGCTTCGTTCGACAGGTGTATTATAATTTGCGCGATACACGCTGATGCCAAATTTCGTGTACTACTAGTTTGATCCATTTGAGCATCTCCTCGAATTTTGTAAAATTGATTGAGATTAGTAGTGGAAATTCGTTCGCGACATCGACGATATCACTCCCCGGCACACCAGCCTCGCCTGACCGATTAAAAAAAAAAGATTCGGGGTTTGCGATCGAATTCGGATGCGAAATCGGTTCGGTCAGTGACTTTTTTTGACAAGTTATATATCCATCCGATCAGCTCAACTCGCTACAAGAATGACCAACCTAGCCTGCTTCCTACTCCTCCTGGGCGTGTTCACCGTTCAACAAAAAGGTACAGCTCATTAATTTACTGTATTATTTAGGTGTCGGCTGATATGGCGATTTGATTTGTGGATAAAAAATAGAAAAAATAGTTTCACCAGTTCAGCGTCGTTCTTGGCTCACGAAAATCGGCAAAATATTTACACTGTACACTGTACATACAAAATTTGACAGCTTGATTGAAAAATACGAAGTTCCATCCATCCACACAAAATTGGATTAAGTTC
The DNA here is from genome assembly GCA_034698785.1 of Mycogona germanica. Classification (NCBI taxonomy): domain Eukaryota; kingdom Metazoa; phylum Arthropoda; class Diplopoda; order Chordeumatida; family Chordeumatidae; genus Mycogona; species Mycogona germanica. Next base: position 44,079 of record JAQGBY010000425.1, on the reverse strand, counting down.
AAATCGCAGCTCAGGCGATCTTGACGGACTAGATTATGGTTTTCTGGGTTCGATTCCCGTCGTGGACGGTTTAATTCTATCACGGGGTACTGGCGACGATGCGCGCGCCTTTCTTCCGAAATAGTGCAGAAGCGTGGCGGGTGCGTTAGACGCAAAGCGCCAAATTTTCAGAAGAAAACAAATGAAACTGAAACAATTCATTCTTGTTGGTGTGGTGGTGGTCAACATTTTAAAGTTGAATGAGAAAACATTAGTAAAATTTGTTTTGAACTTTAAAAAGAAACAGTTTTCAACAATCCAGGGTACGGTTTCCCAACGAATCTTCGGCGCCCTGTGATTGGCTGATTTGGTGACGTTTTGCTTTCGAAGTTGCGAAACGTCACCAAACCAGCCAATCACAGGACGCCGAAGATTTTTCTTCGCGCCGAAGTTTCGTCAGGAAACCGTCATTTCTGAGCAGTGCTGCCGTGCTTCCGTGTATTGAAATACATTATTTGAACGGGAACAAATTTACTGTCACTTTATTTTGATCTTTATTTTCATAAGTCACATGTAAATAGTAAATAGAGAGTCGGTGTGCGAGGAAGCAGTTTTTTTTCTTCTTCACTCCCGTCAATTTAGCATATTCATCATAAGTGAAAGATCATGTCAAGATTTTTTTTTCGTTTCTCAATCTCTCCTGGCAGCAGTCCGTTCCTGGACCGAGGCCAAATTCGTTATTTTGACGCGCTGCGTGCATGAAGCCTTGGAGTTTTTTTGTTGACAAGTTTGGTAACCGTATACCGCATATAACTCAACCCGTTTTCAACGTGGCTAAGTGCTCCATTTGCTGTTTGCCGACGACGATTCGGGCACGCGCCTGTTCGACGCGTTCTACCCGTGAGGGGAAGAAAGAAAGAGAGAAGGAGGAAGGGCGTGGGAGCGGAGATAAGGGTGTTGCCGAGAAGCAGAAGCTCCTGGACCTTCTTTAAGGGGGATAGGGGGGGAGGAGGAAAAGAGACGTGTGCTGTGCGTGACGAAAGCACTTCCAATTCCAGACTTCAACTATCTCTCACTCGGTTGGTTCTTTTAACATTATTTTTAATTTACTGTAGTGTAATCACTACGGGAGTTTATGTGCCCCTCTTGGTGCTAAGGCACTATGTGAGGAGCACATTTTCACCAGTACCCCGGGATCGAATAATCGAGAGGCCGCGAATCGAACCCGGGACCGCCGAGCCACAGTCAGTCGCAATACCGACTGGGCTACGACGAGTCGTACTATTGATAGGATTGTGGTGTGCGTGCCGGTTCCTGGTTCGATTCCCGGTACGGGCTCTCGCTTGTTCGATCCCAGAATACTGGTGAAAGAATTTCAAGTAATTTCAGCAACTTTGCAATGGTTATCACGCGTACACATTACACTTTTAACTCGAAAAAAAGCATACCGGAGTTGTCGATTTCCAAAATTATCCAAAAAATACGCTCCAGAATTAATCCAGTAATGCTTTTTCTTTGTTTATTTAAGCTTTATTTTAAGCCGAGCTTAAAACGCCTTTAACGAGAAAACGAGCTTAATTAATCAACTGTACTCCACAGTTTTATTAGATTTTATATTCAAATTTAACGCAGAGCGGTTGCACTAATATAAAGTGAGTATGGGTTCAAATCTTGCACTCTGCCCTGGGTTCATATTTTACTAAAGACCCTGGCAGGAGTTGCACGAAGATGCCTGTGTTGTTCCGTAAAAACGAGCGAGTAAGGAGAGAGGGAGGAGGAATGAATTCCAAAAATACTCTTGCTCTATCGCAGCTTCATGTACACTCCACACTCTAAACACAGACATCTTTTAAAAAAATTGCGCCCTTCAAATTAGAGCAACAAAAAAAGAAGCAACTAACGAGTCCAAAACATTATCACAACACCACAACTTGAGAACTATTAAATCACATTCCAATCACTCGTTTTATAATTTATTTTACTTTTATAATTTGTTTATTTCTAAAATTAAATTTTAGATTAAATAGTTCGATCTGCTGTCACCTTTAAATCGGATACACGGTATCGGGAATCCCAAAAATTTGTTCCGGTCTATGTGAGAAAACATCTTAAAATGACGAAGCTATTTTGCGCATTGTACCAAACCATTTTCTGAAACAGTTCAACTGAAATAATAATTCAGAGAAATAAAAATGATGACAATTGGCGACGGTCGTACGGCTGTAGGATAGGCTAGCTGGACGTGGGGCGGCGCTGTCTAATTGTATCGTCTAAATGTTCCGCTCTTCTTAGCCTCGCCTATGTTTTGGTCTGATATGAATAGGCCTGGATGGGGGCGTCCCCTGCACAACTTATTACATGCACACTTTTAGTGGCGAGCGAGTGGGGCGGGAGCGTCAACACATCAAGTGGCCGTGTAATTGCAATTAAATTTCGGTGCGTTCCTAAAACACTCGTCACCCCGCATTGCGAATATGTCAGAGAGGGAGGAGGGGGGCTAACCAATATGGCACGGGACGCCAAGTAATCTCACAGTCCCTATCATTGTTGAAAAATTAATGGGCACACAAAGCCCCATCTGATAAGACATTTATACAGTAGAAGAACGCACGGCAGACTTTCGTATCGCTTACCTTAGATAGATATCCGATCATCGAGCTACTAATACTGCAATGAGCCATCTGATTCTCTGGAGCGCCACCAGAGGTCACCAATAACCGTAGTGTGCGGAGTGTGGGCAAATGCTTGCATTCAAAATCCTTTACAAATTGACTCATGGCCACAGCAGTTGGTAAACTGACGGTTCCATTGCCGAGCGCACCTAACGTGTCTTGCTTCAAATATGGAATCATATCTGGGACAGGGTAATGTAGGGGCTTTCCATTTGGGATGCACTTTTATGAGGTACAGTTTACACACTGTATATACCATGCAAATGTATGCCTATATTATTTGACGAGTCTAAGGCGATTCTCCTTTTTCGTGGTTTTACGATTTCTGTGTAATAAAGTATCGCGCTAAGCACATAAACGACGGCTATACAGCTATTATAAAGTCTACCAGTCTTCGTGCAACGTCAAGTCTGTTTGCATAAGCAAGTTTCCGTAGTCGTATCAAAATCTCTTCGCAGTTACTCTCAGTGGCGGCTCGTCAAATGAGATCAGTGTGGCCGAGTCCACCAACAATAGTCCAACTTAAGCGGTTCTATTTTAATTATTAATCTGGCAGTTCAGATTGACATGTGCTTTCAACATTTAAAAAAAATGCATTATCTATCATGCTGCTACAGAGCATTACTGACCCGTGCCTATCTCAGTAGTTCCCCATCATGAAATTGCCACATGCCGCCGCCACTAGCTTTCATTTAAAATGTTTCTACGGAGTAATTTTTCTATGGAAAGAACGACTGTTGTTTTCGACAGTTTTGCTCTGTAGTTGCAAAATTGCTTTCAATGAATAGGAAGCGTTTGATGTATTGTGTTTTTAATCTTAATATTTATAATGGAATAATTTGAAATAAAAGTTAACGAAATTTCTCATTTGGAATTATTTGTAGTACACTCGCAATACATTGTATTTCGAAAGGAGACATTCTCAAATAATGATTGGTACAACAGAGTTGCCAAACATTTTATATTTTGGCTCGGGCTACACCCGATCCTATTGTTGATCTGAATCCAATATAAATATGACACAAAAATTGGATACCTCATTTCTGTAAGTTAAATTTTTCACAACCTCTGAACGCATATATTGACGTCTTTCGGCGCGGTTAGATTTTATTTGAGGTCGCAACTGGTTGGTCTTTCATCAAGTCCTATGTGAGACTTGTTCCAAAGCTTGCCAACGATAGAACTATTTCAACAAAGGTAAGTTGTCCTCTCATTGTCTCGAGCGCCGATTGTCAGTTCATTGACAAAGAGTTCGGCGACGGGTTCTTTGGGGGTTGGGGGAAATGCAAACAAATATCCGAATGCGGAATATACATGTATATTTTCGGTGTCCGTAATGGACTTTTGATTCTCACGAGCGTCTTAAGACGAACCCGATTGCTTTTGTACTTACTGAACACATTTAGCGGAGGCCAACACGCTGTTGAGTGTGAACTCAAGTGCTGCGAGCCCACTTGGTGTAGCGGCCTCCTTCAAAGATGCGTCGATGTGAGGGGAAAATATCCTCCTGAGATCAACCAATATTTACCTCAATTTTATGACACAATGGCTCGTAGGATTTGTCACCATCTAGCGATCATTTTGAAGCGGTGAATCTTATAGTGGTGTAACTATGGATTTTCTCAAATCGAGAAACAAGAGATGCATCATCATTGGGATCCGTGTCCCGGCTGCCCTCGGTTGGCGCTATAGAATGGGTTTGGCTTACGTGACAGTTTCTTGAGATTGTTTCACATGCCAAGTTTGCAATTTTGCCCAATAATTAAAAATTCAAAAACTCGAGTTACGCCACTTTGGGGGTCACCGCTTCATTTGATGAAACCGTACGTTTTTAGTGTGACCTCGGGGCACAACGTCTGAAATCGTCCTACTTGTTTCAGGAAGTCCTCCTGTTGAAGCACTCCACTTCAGTTGGCGCCACTATCCGCGAAAGTGGCGCCAACTGGCGGCTATATTTATTCGCCACCAGCTGGTATTTTTTAATTCGAATAAATCATCGCTGTTAAGTAACTTTTCTTTTTTTTTCTTAAAAGAAAAATTATTATCCACCACGACATGCAATTTTTAAACATCCTTTACACGTCATCCTCATTCTCATATCTATAACCCTGATTGTGCATTCGAAACGGTACGCTGAAGTTCTTGTGCCAGCGTGGATCGACTGTTTTACATACAGACGCAATTATTTCTAAATCATAATTCGACCTACATTACCCCCAGGAGGACCAAGCCTCATAAAGCATAAACAGAAAGGGTCAACCATAAAAAATGGGGATGTAGAAATGTAATGGAGAATGTCGGATAAACCAGTTATTTATTCACGTTTTTAATTGACACTTGCCATGCGCAGACGCGCCCCTTCACGGTTAATATTTCCAATTAGAGCGTTTTCCGTAGTCTTAAATTGGCTCCCACAGTTGCATCGTTTGTTCTCGTTGTAGCGATGTTTCGGGGTTGTCATTGAATTATGCTTTCTCCGAATCTGTCGCCATTCTGAATGTGTCGGGTTGCAAATAAGCGCAGATAAAATGCCGACTTGTTCAGTGTTCACTGCAGCTTTATCTCATTTCATTTCATTAGTTTTAATAAATGCTAGACTAATGGTCCAACTACAAATTATTTGCATCAATATGAAATGACCATTTGAATAATGTTTCGATAGGTTCAACCCCTTGCCCAATTTGTTAGTAATTTTTTTAATCTTGATTTGCCGTCGTAGATAAGAATTCAGTGTCGCTTGTTCGCATCTTTTTCTCCCGTGTGTAATAGCTCAATGATTGTATACAGGGTGGACTGGCGCAGATGTTATTCAACATATAATTTATTAATTCCAAGCTCACAGAGGACGCTGCATTACAACATCTGTTAATTTTTTGTGTGCCAAAATGGCAATTAGCAATGAAGACCGAACTGACATATTATTTTAATGGCAAACAAAACGTAAAAGTGCCAGACGACTTTTAATAATTATACCCACAAGCAACCCCGGATGGGGCCTATAACAAAGGTTTGGTTGCCCTATCCTATAATATAACAGGCCCTTGACTTGAGTACTGTATATAATGCTTTTTCCAATCCCACCAAAATAAATGCACAGAAAATTCGTCCCTGCTTCTTGAGCAAAAATCTCATCAATCGTCGGTGATGCAAAAATGCCAACACAAAAATGGCTCGAATAGAAGATTCGTTGCAAGTTGTTTCCAACCCCAGCTAATAATTGTCGTGTATACGGAAATACAGGCCGACGAAACATGTCTATTAATTGTGAGTTACGCAGGTTCACCAACTCCGAATTAGCCGGTTTGGCAGTGTGACACTTTGAGGTTTTGACAGAGAGTTGCGCGACGCCTGGCGCCTCCGGAATAGTAAACCGCACGTGGGCAATTTATAGCAAGCCGGTTCATTCACTTCATTGCCACATTTTTATAACCGTCATAACTGACCCGACAGCGCAGGAGGAGGAGGAGGTGGGGGGAGGGGGAAAGGGTTACCCCGTTCCCATTTATAGATCGTTCGGTCGTGGTTATGGTGACTGTGACAGCTGGCTACCCTTTGAACCGCGACATCTACAGCCCCTCCACCTCCACCCCGCCGCCAAACCATTCCATCTTTGGTTCCAAATTTGTAGACGCCCCCCATGCATCCGAAAATATGGTGCCCCGCCACCATCCATCCCCACTATATCCTACCATCACCTCGCGAACTTCTTTTCAATTGGACCGCAGCTCAATCGCATTGCTATATTGCCCCTGGTCATGCGCCGCTATGCCGTCATGCGTTTGATAATATCCTTCGGAGACCCCTGGCATCGGACCTGAATTTCCAAATTACAATTTAACCGTACCCGGAAAATATTTGGATTATATTTCCAGTTTTACTAAATAGGATATTTCGTTTTCTCGCTTTTGATTATTCAATTTAATATTTTGGACAACCAACCAGATAATGTCACAAGACTGCCGCGAGCGCCAGCCAGGTCACTTGGGCAGCGGCGTCAACTGCAAAAATTAGAGCCGAATGCGCCACCAGCGGCGGCAGTTGGCACCACAAGCTTTTAATGCAAACAGCCAATATCAGATGGTAGCACGCTTGAATGAGTGCTACTAGAGTAAACTTTGGAGTAGGCTTGTTCGAAACATTTTGACTGGATTTTCTCCCCCTTGACGTTTTAATGACGATTGTTCCTCCTTCCCCTAAACGAGGACTCGGGTCTCTGGTGGATTTGCAGCAGCGCCGCGACTGTGCAACGCTGCATGTGCGCGTTGTGGCGTTTTTACGAGCGCCTAATTTACGATGGCTTATTAGTGCTGGCGTATGAAAACTATGAATGTAAATGATCTATGCTCTCCCAGTCAATAAGTGGCAATTATTATTATTATATGAAGCGATGGCGGGGATGTATACTTGCGTGCATGAACACAGACCATCCATCCATCCATTGCCGGGACGTTTTTTTATTATTAGGGAGTTTTAATATCGGAGACTTGACGATACGGTCTTCGCGAGTATAGGAAAGGAGGTGGGGCCTGACCATCAAAGATTTTAAGATTTCAAATCAGCACTTCGTGAAATATTACAGACATTATACAATCTGAACGTGCATGGAGACGTGCCAGCTATTATTATACCGCACCGCGAGACTTCTTGTGCATTCAGGTGTAAAGTGGCGAGTGTCTTCAAGAAGAAACAGTTTCAACATGTATTTGTGTGGTCACAAATTGTCACAAATTGCTACCGAAAATAAATTTCACAGGTAACTACAGTAAAAAAGAATAGTCTCGTTTATCAATTAAAATGATACACGCTAACGGAGTTTATTATCACAAATTAATTCTCAAGTTTGATCAGTAGGTGGTGCTCATTTCGTCATTCGTGCAGGTGACTTCTGAACCACTCTAATCTTGACTTGCCGTTAGGAACCAAAACAACTATTAACTACACTTTTGACACCCAACTGCAACAAACCAACTGATTCTCTGATGCGCCACCAAGTGGGCACCTTCAGCTAATTGGAAGATGACCGCTGCTCAATTTTTCCAGTCGCGCCCTTGGAACGGCAGCTGCCAGCAACATAATCCTGTAATTTTTTTTATTGTGGTTGATCAATTTAGGCGTGGGATTCTTCAACTAATTTTTCCTCCAACCCCTAACTGCCTGAAGGCCATCTTTTAATTCTTTTGTTTATTGCCGACCTGTAATTATTAGACAGAGCGTAATTATTAAAATTGTTTTGTAACCTAAATCTTACCATTTGTCATGAGGGGTCCGAATCTCAGATGCAGATAAAAATGGGTGTGGGCATAAACTAGAATTACCTCAAAATCCTTTTGAGACCAAAACCCGAATCGACAAAAAAATTGTTCTTGTTAAAAAAAACTGTAATTACTTTTGAAAAATATATAATTACTTTAGAAAAGCTTTTCAAAATTTTGCTGAAAATTTCAACAACTATTTATTAATATCGAATCTGGAGGTTCAATTACATGAGTACTCGGATCAGCGCCACCTATTGCACATGAGAGACAATTATAATCGCTTTTTTCGCATTACACATGCTTTGTGTGATTGCTTGCTTTTAGGGCTCTGTCACGATGGTTTCTCTGTTGTCATTTTGCAACTTTATTTTGTAAGGAATATTCATAAGTTCCTGAAAGTCATGAACACATTTCATTTTTTAAATTTTAAAATCACAAAAACTACTTATAATCAGCTACTAATCACTATCACGAAGGAGATGGGTTCAACTTTTTTAGGATAGGCACAGCCTACCCTAGAGAAGGCCCGGGACTTCAAGAGGATAATATCTCCTTAATCGCTCTCTATCCCAGGTACCCCCGAATCCTATTGCTCCGACCTATATCAATCTCTATTAACTCTCCCGTCCCCACAACTCCGCTAAACGAATAGTAACTAACCATCCACTTAAATCCGCAGACGAAGCCGACGATTTACTTTCTTAATTGGCTCCATTTACACCTGCTCCTGCGCAGTCTCTGACCACACGAATTAACTCCGCGGCAGACGCTTCAGTTCGGTTTCGGGAAGCGTAGAGAGTCGGTGGCGCCCCCGTGAGGTAAATTGCTCGAATATAATGACCCATTTTCATATTATATAAATATGCTTATAAATTTGTATTTCATGATCACGTCGCCTTTTTCAAAAGTTATGTTCAGAAGTAATAACATATCACATCGGTGTTTACAAACTTGGCGTTCAGCGAAAATCTCTCCTCATTTATATTCGTGCAGCGGCGCGAACAGGTTAAATCCAATTTAGAAATAGCCCAAATATCGAGAAAATAAATAATCCGGAAGTAGGCCAAGATCATTCGCATAACTCATTGGTTATGAATGTTGTACGGTTGTTTTTAATTACTGGTTCAATGTGGGGTTCGTCAAACGCAATCACATTACACGCACGTACTGTAGGAACCATAAAGATATCTTATCACAAGTGCCCTCTAAATTATCCTCAGCCATTTTTATTTAGTATTATAAAGTGGGTGCGTTGGACTTTGCAGTTTCAGCGCTGCTCGAGTTATTCGAACCATTTCTCCGGATAGGTGAACGCTCACCCGGTCCCGAAGAACTGTGAAATGGTCTAATAGGAAATAGAGGTATCGGTCTAAATGCAAATGCACGAGTGAAAGACTGCATTGTGTAATGCAAACGTCCGTGAAAAATGAGAACGTACGTATTATATGTATGTATATACCCCCGACCTGCTGAGCCCCCACCGAGACCCGAACCAACCGTCCCGTGCACAGCGCATTTCGAAGAACAGGTAATTTCGGCCTATAGATTTCTATCTGTGCCCCGCGTGTGCTCTGCTCTCTTGCATGCGAAGCGAATTCTGCCGTTTGGGATGCCAACACCCAAAAAATTCTAAGGGCGGCCTCCCTCGACAGTGTATGCGCTGGAATTTACCTGTTCAGAAACGTTCAGCGTGCCCCTTACAAAGGGAAGACCAACGGTTCAATCAACGGTGAACCTCTTTAATTATATAACATATTTTTTTAAAAAGGAGAACGATTAAAGTTCGTTAGCAGTTTTCATATCAGCGATCTACTATAACTGCAGCGGACGACATGATTGCGTGAAACTCCATCAGAGGTCAATGCGCTGTCATGCGCAGAATCAAGAGTTACATTTGAACAATCCCATTTTTTGGATTTTTTGTGTGATGTGTGTGATTTTTGTGTGAATCAGTATTTCTGTTCGAAGCAGAGCCACTAATTTACGATAGACACAAAATCCTATAAATAAAAATTTCCAAAAATATATTATTTTAACAATATAAGAATATAAGACACACACACGTCGTCCTTTGTCGTCAGTTGCAATGGTTCTCACAGTTAGTTATCCTTTTTCGAATAATAGAGTGTTTTCTATTATTTTGTTTGAGAGTTTCTCGCAGACTCTGGTCGTCTTTTGTTCGTCCGGTGCTGTCCCGGAGACAACCCCTATTTCATTATGAATTTATTATTAGATATTATGAATATTTTATTTTATATTATTTTAATTTTACACCCAAACCAAACAACAATAACAGATTATTTTTAATTTTAATTTTCTGCACCAGCTATCAGTTAAGGGTATTCAGCAATCCCACCAGGATCACTGAAGAAGCACCGAAGTCCAAGGATGACATGAAAATTGCCTGCAAAAATAGCCGAGATCTCCTCGATTCTTAAGGTGCGCAGTCCGCCCCTGCTTCACACCTTCACCCCTTACCGGACGCCCCTTGTACCGAGAAAGTCCTCCCTCCTCCGGTGCCCATTAATCTTCTATCTACACATTATCTGTCGTGTAACTCATTTTTATAACCACATGAAGCAATGTTTTTCGGTGACGTTACTCCGTTTTGCACTTTTCCGTACAAAATATGTTTTGGCTAATTGAAAACCATAGGTATGCACTGGGCGCAATTTGTGTCTCCTGCCCCGCTCAACTTACCTGTCGTGCGAGATCCTAGACTTGTATAATTAATTTGAAAAAGAAAAAAACTTGTATTTTTCTAGACGGAGAAATTGCTGGATAAAATAACTAAGCGCAAAAAACAAGTTATCATTTGGCTTGCACATCGAAGGCTTAAAAAAAGTGATATTTTTCTGGTATTTTCTCTGTTTAGCAGCCTTGCAGATAGTTTAATTATTTTTTGAATTTCTTCGTCACCTTAATTCGTAATCGTAACGATTACGATTAATTCGGCATCGTAACGATTACGATTAATTCGGCATCGTAAGCTATTGAGACTTGTAGCAAACTTTCTTGGCGACAATTTCGCTTAAATTTTAATCGCCAGGGCTGGAATATATGGACGCAGCACTTCAACACTATAGATGACGTATGTACTGTCGATCAATTGTAACTACAGCTAACCCTTCCTATGGAACTGGTGCTTGTTGAACGCACCCATAACTCCCACGCGTAGAGGGGATAGCAAAATCCGTGAAAGGTTTTGTGAAATATCAAAAATGTCTCCTCTTTGGTAATTTTTCGATCTGCAGGTGAAATAATTATGAGTCATGTTTCCAAGTTCATCGGCACATGAAATCGTCCACATATTTTACTCACTTTAGTCCTGCTCACGTTAGAAATGTGCGCGACAATCGCGGCGACGAAGAAATGGAATGGCGTCATTGTGACGTCTCATCTGCAACCATATCTGCGACTGTCGCCAGCGAATTAATTGTATTCGTGAGCGTCGTCTCCTTTCTGGTTGATGCTCAGAAACTCGATCAAGTTGAGGTGAATCGGACGACATCTAGGCGGCGCCTCTTATGGCTCATTGCCCGCGTCACCCACGCTTGTCCTTCTCTATCAGGAATTGCGAGATTCTAGGAGGGGGTGGGCTCGTTGACGTTGCCTTCCCTAGACCCTCTCTTGCTTCAAACAATTTTTTAAAAATGTGTTTGATGTTTGCTGCTTTTCTACCGTTTAAAAAGTCACCGTTATCCGAAAGCCAGGCGGTCGACCGTAACGCAAGGCGTCTTATTTTTAGCCATTGAAATATTGTCGCTCATACTGAGTACAAGGCGTTTGTTTTTAGTGATGAAATGTTAAATAAAATGGTATCTTTTTCGAATTTGAAAATGGTTTCCCTTTACTCCGGATGATTGGTTGCGTTTTATGTTCTTTAGGAAAAATCTTTAAATTGAGGCTACGTGGCGTGAAAGTCTGTTAATTTAAGACAAATTGTTTAGTCAGGGTTCTTTGGAGGATTTGTATTGCGAGGGAGGGGCGTTTCGTCGAAATGTTTGAGGAGGGAGAAGCCGGGCCAGAACGGACCAGCTGGTTGTCGTCGAGCATCTCCTCTCTCACTTTTTATGGAACTCAACTTTTCATCGCCCAATAAGTATAATCCTCTCTCTCACTCCCCCTCCCCTAACATACCCGCTCCTGGGTGGTGGTGGTGGTGGTGGTGGATTTGAAGTAGATCGTTTTTAGGAGTTAGCAAACATGGCGGACTATCATGAAGGGGTTTTTTCGAGACGAGACACTAATTTGGTCTTTGCTTCTTTCTGTTCCAGTGATCTGTCGAGATCTTCTGCAAAGTGTAACCCATGTTGTTTTAACGGACGACTATTACTCGTAAATGATGCTTGTGGGTACATCACGTCCTTCTTCTCTGACTTTTTTGACCCAACTTTTTTTTTACGGATTGTACGTGTGATGGCCGCCATAAGTTTTCAAATTTATTCGATTTGTTCAGCTCCGTCATGGGACGACGACGCCGGTCCACTAAATGACGGTTAGTTTCTCAGAAAATGTGTGCTCGCTGCTTACTCACGTATATAATATGTATATACACAGAGATCGTGTCTCTTTGGCGCCTTGCGCATCCAGCCCCCAAACAGCACCGACCTGAGATGGCGCGCTGTTGGAACACGAGTAAGTTTAAACAGCTTGGCTTGTAAAATATTTTTATTGCCGCCGAGCCAGAGTCGTTTAACAGCGAGCCTATATAGCTGCTAGTCATAATAGAGATAAAAAGAGGTGAGCTGCGCGTCACTGCCTTCGAACGCTTCGCCCATCGCATCTCCGTCCCTCCATCCACTCTAGTGTACACCTTTATATCCTCCGCAGACCAAGAGATACCACTTCTATCGTCATCGTTAACATTTGGGATCCGCGAGTGCAGGTGCTCACTTGACTCCTACGAGAACGATCATGCTATTTGTACGTCACTTAATTTTAAAGAAGGATCAAAAGCTACTCTGTTTCAAACTTTTTTGGCAATCATTTTGTTGGGTACATGTTTCGCCGCATTCCAATAACAGTTATATGATGAGAAATGGGGTCTCACGTAGTTATTTATACGTGGACACTCAATCTTACCTCCACAACACCCTGCCCTCCCCCGCCCCCTCCCTTTCTTTCTTGGTCTTGGTGCGGTGTATGTTTTTATATCCTTGCCTATCACTTCGTGTGACCCCGTGTTCCCCCCCTTGGACATTACGGACAGAGTGACCATCATGAAAATTGCTTGAGAATGGAAACAGCAAACATTAAAAAAAAAATAAAAGAAAATTTATGCGAACTAAAAAAAGAGAAAAATGGTAGGTGAGAGTCTTAAATTTATACAAATTAACTATAGATTGTTTTATAAAGCTCATTAATTATTTTTAAATTATAAAAGTGCAGGAGCACGCCGAGATGAATACCAAGATAATGACAATAAACAAAAGTTTATTTAAATGCCTGATGTCAGACAATGTAATTCATCCGTAACAGTTACAATATGATCAGATAATTACAAATTGCGAACTACCGAGCACGATTATGACGTGACCGTCGAAAGCTCGGAATTTGTACGTCATCAGGCATTTAAATAATCTTTTGTTTATTGTCATTAATTATTTTTGTTTGAAAATTACGATTTACTTTTCGAAAACCGCAAAACTATTATTTAAAAATATATACAGTGATAATTATACCGTACAAAAATATAGGATGATTGCTTGGATTGCAATCGGAAATCGGCAACAAGATCGTCGTTAAACAACGTTGATATCTGATTGTAAATTTGCGAAACACAAAGACAAACGAATGAACTCGCCTAACACTTTCCAACCTACCTACCCAAGAAATTAGAATAAATAAAATAAATTTGTTAACAAAATCCAACCTTCGATGTGTTTATGTTGTCATTTTGGTGCTGCCAGGCCTCATTATTCATCAAAGAACGTGCCGCCATTCGAAATGTAAATTTTCGTTTATTCGTAAGTAGATCAGTTTGTGCGAACTTGAAACAAGAAATTTCTTGATCTCGGATTTGACTCGCGTCTCGGGAGGATGTATGGCTACCTGCGGCCACATCCCGTCCAAATTTCCGCCCTTTTATCTTCGAAATATATTCGCGCACGATTTCGCCTCTTTTTATTGTTGCTGCGCGACCAAATAGCTCTGCTTTTGGCGTTGTAGATATAGTCGAGCGTGCATGATGAGGTGCACTAGCTGCAAATAGTCTCTACTCCAGTCGCCCACCCCTTCTATTTGTGTGTTTCAGATGTGATATCTTACGTACGAGTATATATGCGAGTCCATATTTCGATGCATAACTATTGCATAATTCGCTCTTGTATTTTTATGGACCACAACCTTCGTTCCTCCAATTGGCGCATTTTGCCAATTGATCGCTTCTTTGATAAGCATGCATTTTATATTTTATTTTTTGTATCAAAAATTCCGTGGTATCCATGGTTTATAGTCGGCTGAAGCATTCGGTACCTCAATGAAAAATGTTGTGAATGGTTGTCAAGATGACTATAGTTTCGTATTTTGAATGGTTTTTTTTTGTTCTGGAATTTTTGTGTACGTCTAGTTTTAAATTATCCCGAGAGTTACCTCTTTGTATTCCCGTTATTGATGACTTCTGATGGCGCTCCGGAGAATCGGTTGATTCGTTGGTTACAGAATGTCGACGGTCGGACTTTCACAGTTTTGAAAAATTTATTATCGATCCAGTCTATGCAGGTAATATTTTGCCGTATCAGGAGGCTCACCAGCTTTTCAGCCTCAATGCCCTCCAGGGGCGACCTGGTAATTTTGCCTAGCCCAGATCAGACATAATTATGCGTACCTGACATCTTACAGGTACGAGTTCCACGGCTTTACTTCCATTCCGAAAGAAAGCGCCCAGTGAAATTTCTCTCGCCCAAAAAATTCCGGAGGTCTCGGCTAGGAATTGAACCCGCGATCACGTGTGTAATAGTCCGACTAGCTAACCACCTTAGTAGTGCATATGCCATACTTTCATACTTAGTCGGTAAAATACATATACTTTATTGATTGTTCATACTAGCCACAATCATTTTAAGGGAGCTCTTATAATCGCTTATAATCGCTAACCAAAATTTATGCACTACATGTATTTATATTTGAACTTAGGGTCGTGACAAAGTTTTTGTCTGCCTATTGTTGGCGAAATTATATACTGTTGGAATGGTTCTCCGCCCCATTTTTATTTTGCCGCTATTCCATTGTCACTTTCAGCGGCAGGCGGTTTTCTTTAGCTTGAAATCGTTTTGTGTGGATATGCAATTGGCGGCATTGCCCTGTTGTATGCAAATTTCAATGCACACGTGTACTTAAATTCGTATACTTAAGTGTATTGCTATAGCGATGCACTGCTTCGAGTTGCTAAACCAGTCGTGATTGGGACTCGTTGTGCTGGTGCCGCGAAACATTGTTGGAATGTTCAACGCAATCCAACTTCAAATGCGACCCGGCGGATGAGAGCCGATTTCGATTTGATTTGAGTGGGAAATGACAAAAGTAAAGACTGAAGTGCAATTTTAAGCGATTAAAACCGGACAATCTTTACTTGTTTGTCTTGACGACACTTTACTGATACTCAAAAAATACAAAAAGCAGGTTATTTGTTTCCATGTTCGTTTAACATTCTTTTGATTCCTTTTGACATTCTCGTTTCTCAGTGGGCTTATTGGATTATCAAAGAAATCAAGAAAGTCTAGAGTACACGGACCCTATTTGACTTTGCTTGAGGCGCCCACAGAAAAGCATTAGTTTCAGCCATTACTCACTAGATTTGTCACGATCTTAGCGTTTCCGTGGCCACCTACCTCAGCACCACACCGTAGTCATAAAAAACGAGAATCCACCATATATATTCAGAAATAATATCCTATGAGTAGCTGTTTCTTGACCTCTCGGTTCGCGCTGAAGGGAAAATCAATTTCTCGAGCTTCGCCAAAGTACTTTTTTGCTCAGAAAACACCAAGTGTGAAATGCGTAATGAATTTGTTGTTTGCCATATAGCGTTTCGCGCAATGTGTTTCTTTAAACGTAGCACCAGTCGACACCTTCTCGTTTATACACACCTGTGAACATGCTTAGGCTAGCGTAGGTCGACACTGGCGAACATGCAGTCAGATAGATTTAAATCGAAATAAATTACAAACCCCGAGAACACACAACGACTTCAGTTAATGGCCGCCTCATTTTTTATTATAGTGGTTAACTTGACCGCATGTTTTGTTATTCGTGGTCCACGCCTTCGCTTTTTACTCTTATTTACCAGACACTTGACATTGGTTTTTTTTCTCGTGGATTTAAGAATAATCGTGGCCGGGATTTCTTTTCTTTTTCTTGTTCGAACGTTTAGGTTCACCTTATTTATAAGGCGCAACCTGTGAGTGCAAGAAGCTCTAATCATGGGTCTCGCTTAATACAGTATTATTATAAATTATAGTATTGGAAAAACGGGTTTGCAGACGGCGTATGCATGTTGCAGCGAACCTAGCGGTAGTAAATGTAGTATTACATGTTATGTGCACTTCCCTGTTGTTCTAGTAAACTTAACGCTTATTTTCGGATCAGAGGGTTGTGGGGTCGAACCCGAATCTTTTCAATCATTCCAACCAACGACTCCACAATTACACTGTACATGTATATTGTAATTATAACCCGAATCATTCCAATCATTTCAACCAACGACTCCACAATTGCACTGTACATGTATATTGTAATTATTACCCGAATCTTTTCAATCATTCCAACCAACGACTCCACAATTACACTGTATATGTATATTGTAATTATAACCCGAATCATTCCAATCATTTCAACCAACGACTCCACAATTACACTGTACATGTATATTGTAATTATAACCCGAATCATTCCAATCATTTCAACCAACGACTCCACAATTGCACTGTACATGTATATTGTAATTATTACCCGAATCTTTTCAATCATTTCAACCAATGACTCCGCAATTGCACTGTACATGTATATTATAATTATCTTGAGCTCGCCATTTCCCTTCGTTCGCTTTTGTCCTGGTTAAATCACATGACGTCCTCGATCCATGGGCAAAATAGCCGCATTCCGGAAGTTAAGTGAATCAGGGTACGTTTTCCATTTGGCCGGTTCATTCAATGTGTGAATTAGTGCAAATGGCGTGAAAAAATGTCAACCTCACGTCTTCCCCGATCAGAAGGCTGAAGAGAGGTGCCCGCGTATCTGGTCACACCGCCCGAGTCAGGTCCATTTACTGTCCTCCTCCACTTGTCATCGTAAGTTCCGCCCGTTTGAAACCGTGAGCCTACCACGACGTTACATAAACATCAGCTGTCGTCGACCGAAACGTGTTTTACTTGAGTTTTTCGTTGCGAATCCTCCCCTCCCCCCTGAAACAAAAACACCTCTCCTGAGGGTTGTCTTTCTCCCTCCAAATCTCCTGACGCTGTAAAAAAACCTACTCAGGGGACATGTACTTCGGTTTAGTGATGTATGTATTCGTAGTGGAAATAATCTCCTCACCCTAAAAAAAAGTGAAATTAAGAATCGTGGGATCATAATTGTTATCCTTTTGTTTCGAGATGCTGAAATTGATGGTGTTTGCTATTTTAAAAAACATTATTTGTTCCATGGAACCTGATGTGAATTGTAAAAACATCGCCATCTTTGAGCTCAGTAAGAGAAACGTCTCAGCTCTTTTATGTTTGATCCAAACTTTCTTAAATCATATGTAATAACTCCGTAGCGTAGATCTCAGGAGGTTGCCAGACCCTATATCATCCTGTGTTGGTGTCATGATTCGCTCTCTGGCCTTGGGTTTTGACCTTAAGTTTTGAAGTTGTCAATGTCACATGCCTTTCTTTTGGCAAATCTCCGCTTGGGCTATTTTTTTTTGCGTGCTGTCTGGGCTCACTGAATACGACTTGTCATGACAAGCTTCGTGTGCCACCGAACCGTTCAATCTGCTCAAACAATATTGACAGCGTGACGCCGAATACCTTTGCTGTTGCCATGGCGACAGACAACAGACAGCATCCCTGATTCTATTACCCCTAGCGGACTTCTTTTTTTTTTTTGCTTAATAAATAGGATTACCGACAAGTGGACTTCTACCACGCATGGACTACATGGACTTCTACCTCGCAATGATACCCATATGTCAATCAATAATGCAAATACAAATATATATGGGAGATATCTCTTATATGAATATTTAAATTTCCGAGATGCAATACTCGTATATTCGTTCGTTTAGAGACACGTAGTCTTATTATAAATTTAAATTTGGTTGTCTTTCTCAGAACAATATAACTTATTTATAAAAATATCGAACAAATCGAATTTGTGAGTCGATCTGCTTTTGAAATTGGGTCGTTTACATTATCCCGTCCTAATCTATTATATGCGTCTGTAATCGGTATACTTTTCAGTTTGAATCATTCTGCATGCCTTCATTTACATTGTAACTAGGCTGATCGAATCAAGATCTCGGTGTGCCGTGTACATAGTTGCGTTTCTATAGAATTTTCAGTCTGGCGAATATGAACACGGCTAACTATAGCGCAGGCTTGCACGAAGGTAATGTGTTAGTGATAAAAAATGTTCTTAGAAGTTATTTCCCCCCTCTCTCTATACAATGATGCAAAGGCAAGTCAGTCTGTTTGAGCATTCAAAAGTTGTATTTCGTTTCAAGCGTGTCGTGCTGTCTCAACTTCATAGATAAGGAGACGTCAAAGAAATATTCCGGTTATGTCTGAACGTGTAATGAAACTGCGTTACAGCTGTTTATACCAAATTTGAAATTGTTAAAATGGCGATGTGGCAAGAGAAAAAATGGTAAAGAAACCCCTTTCACCGCAAAACAAGATGTTATCTGAAATTACAGTAACCAGGCATGCAACATGCGGCACACATTGCGAATATTATTTATTTGAAAGCAAACTTATATGTCTGTTTGCGGCTGCTCGTTAAAACTGCTTGACCCCCTTGACCACCTCTTTTGTTGTTGTTAGCATTTTGGTGATGTTGTGGCATTTGTTATGCATTGTAGTCCACTTGTTGCAGGTCTACAGTCGTGATTCTAAAAAGAGATTCGTAATACATATACCTGTTCGTCGGCGCTGCACAAAAGTGGAGGGTTGCAATTACATTTGAAGTTGCTTGGATTTATACATCGCAATTCGCAATTGAAATTGCCAATGCAGGATCAATGCTTTGCTGATACCTGAACAAAATTAGTTTTTTCTTTCGAACTTGCCCGACTGTGACGAGACGGGATTAATAATTTCCATTTCATGACCTAAATATCATATATGTCTTTGAGACATTTTGGCGTCACGTCGTCATAGCTAGCGCATAGACAAGAGCTCGAAAGTAAAATTGATACGCCAGCTATTTGGGTCAATTTCATTGTCTTGAAGGGTGCAGTAACTCTCTAGCTACCCGATCAAACAAAACCTATGCAACTATATGAATATTTTAGATATTCAATTTGACTCTAGAGATACTGCATTAAGCAACGCATTTACCCCCTACAACGGTTTCTGTCTAGACAGCAACTGATCATATTGCGCGTATAAATTAATTTAATATTAAAAAAAAACATTGAATGAATTTTTTATGGTTCATTCAGGCATCATATGGCAATGCTGCATCCGTTTTTGTTTAAATAACCTGTCACATTGTCCTCACTTCATAGCCATAGCCATATTTTATTTTTTTAATTAACAAATTTCCACCCACCCACCACGGAATTCGAACCAAGAACAGTCTACTCTCCGCGGGTGATTCGCCATTTAAAGACGAAAGCAGTTCCTGTCTTGAACTACTAGATTGTGTTTGCGGTTTTGTTTTGGAATTTGTATTGAGGTGACGTCTACGATTTTTACTTGCGTTGGCAAACTGATATCATCACGTGTAACCGATAGATTGTCGCTCGGTTTTTCGCGAACGTCGCTACGTGTGGCTGCGTCTATCAGCGCCCCTCATTCCACCCACCCACAACCCCTTTCTCTCCTAATTGGGAACCCATCGCGTCGTATAGTCATTTAGGTTGCGAGCGCCGAGTTCCCTCCCTCCAACCACCCAACCCCGCTCACTCCGCAGCAGCAGCATCATGATGTACGTGCTGCTCGTGCAAGGCCTGCGGGGCACAAAAATGAGACGACAAAAGCGAATTGCCGCAACTCTGCTCTTCCGGAAGCTCCCCGGAGAATCGCGGGCTACTGATGCTGTTATGTGTACGCGCCCCTAACTTCGTTGTCGAGTCGCCGTCGAGCGCGCTCCGGTACGCGCTGCGAGTGCGCACTCTTCGCACATATAATCCATTAGCGTTTGATCAGAGCAAATTTCTCCCCCGTATATATATATATAACCGTGTACATACATAGCGACTGCTCGACCAATATGTATGTCTGCGGTGCCGAGAGTGTCGCTGCCGTACGTCGATGGCTGTTTGACGTCAAGGTGTTCGTATTTTAAAAAAATGTTTGTTAAGAGGGTTCACCGTTGATTCAACATCTTAAAACCCCCCCAGAGGGTGACCCGGAAATTTTGCCTAACCTAGGATACCTAGGAAAGGGATCTTTAACGTCCCGATATCGTACAGGTGCGGCTCATGATTTTGCTTCTATATTCCCCAAAGAAGGCGCGTGAACGAATTTCTCTCGCCCGAAAAATTCTGAAGGTGTCAGCCAGAATCGAAATCGCGATCACGGGGTTTTGAGGCCAACGCGCTACCTCTCGACCACTGGACACCTTTTGAGGTGTTCCTAAAGGATCAAAGTGCCCGCATGTCCGCTGAGAAAGTTGCTTTTTCTTAAGGAGGTCCACCAGCGTTAAAACCCTTAAGCCCCCAGGAGGCGACCTGGTAATTTTGTCTAGTCTATATAAGCGTAAATCTGAACCAATGTAGGGATCTTTAACGTGTATCTGAAATCGTACGTGCAGGCGCGGGTCCCACGGTTTTACTTTCATTCCGAATTCTGAAGGAAAGCGTGTGTACGAATTTCTCTCGCCCGAAGAATTCGATGGTCTCGGTCGGGAATCGAACCCATCCATGATCACGGAAATAGCAATTCGACACGCTAACCACTTTGCCAAACGAGACTCGGTGCCCACTCAGTGTCATTGCTTCCTGACGTATTTTTTCTCAAATGCAATTTTCTATTGCGAACCACCTAGCGCGCCCAACGGTCGGCCGCAATACTAATTTCGTGGAAAGCAATGGGTGGGGGGCGTTGCTCTTTCATTTCAAGAGAAGGCGTAAAGTTGAACACTTCACACGCCCTCCCCGTTTTTCACGCTATTGGTATTACGACCGACCTTTCGGTGCATTGGGTGTTTCTTCATATAGGAAATTAGTTCTGGGCTCTGAAGTATCAGTTCGCCAGACACTTGGCCGACGGTGGCCAAATATGTGTCCCTAAATAACATTCAAACTGGGGTGGCTGCTAGATTTTGATTGGAAATGCATTTTTTTGTCCTGTTATACGAATATCGTTGTATTGTGTTGCGACACTCTCGACATTGCGAACCACTGTAGTCGTGTTTGTGGAAGAGGGACTCGCAGTTGTGCTCAAATCCATGTCGTCCTCACTGTTAGAAAGCAAATTATTTATTGTTATTTATTTCGCGTTATTTTCTTGGCTTCCGTTCTTTTTTTGGGAGTGTCAATTGTGTGCCAAAAATAACTTTTTGAAAAACCCTGCACACGCTGTTATATAGAACAGAGTGGCCGCGACCTATAGAATTTTCAAAGTTGTCTTCTGCTCACAGCTTTCTCACGGACAAGCGATTTTGGAGCATGTCTTCGTCACTCTCGAGGAAGAAAATAGAAATAGGAGTCGGCATTAGGTTGTACGAGATAGATCCAAGAGAAGTGAAGAAAGAAAAAAAATGGTGTAGAGAAAAAAAAGAATCGGGCAGAAAAAAATGCCTCGGAATTTATTTGAAACAGAAGAGCCTCGAGCATATTTACTCGTATTCCCGAGTTTCGAGGCATTGTGTTGCTGACTGCGATGCCAACTCAAACCACACCGTGCGAGTTTTCTCTATTGACTGTCAACACAGGAACAACACAAAAACGATAGCCTATGGCGTTTGAGGTTGGAATGGGTTTTGAGGGATTGGTGAACGGATAGATAAGGTCATTTAAAGAGGCGCTATCGCTGATACCCTTATTTTAACACAATTAATCAGTTAAACAATATACTGTAGGGGGATCAAATTTATCTGCATTCTTCTAGAATAAAATTACGAACAATTAGATGTGTGCGTCAAGTGGCGCTAGTGTCTGGTTGAAGCTCTCCATTATATAGAATTGCATCACCTGTCACTTCCTGTAGGCCGATAAAGTTATCAAATAATTTTCCCGTCATTTGAGCAGTTATGCTCTCGATTGGCGCTACATCAAACTAGTTTGAACCTGGTTTAGAAGTTGCACGCTAATTGTAGATGATAAATTTGTGAACATTTTGAATGACAGTACTCTTGTATGAAAGATTTTTATAAAATTAATCATTCAATTAAAAACAGGGCAACCAAGTTTCAGAAATTGCCGGATTTTTCAATCTGTTTAAACATTGTTAGGTAGTGTGGGTGTAACGTTTGGAAGACAGTAACATACCAAGCTAGACGAACCTGAAATAGATTTTTTTAAATATACAGATTGGAATTTTGTTTAAACTGAATTCGCCGTCTGGCAGGCAATACAACAAAATCACCATTTCCTTTCTCGTAGACGATCTGAAGAAGGGGTAGAATGATAGAATCGGTAAATCTTCTTTTTAGACATTCTCGAACACCAGAAACTGTATCCGCTATTCGGATAAACAAGCTTATTCATTGGCCGAGTTTAAGCAGAATCCGTATGTTTATGTTGGTTCTATCTTCGTTCTTGCTGGCCATGTGGGACCGTCAACGGCCCAGTTTCACCCCGACATTCGTATAGCGTTGATCCTCCCGAGATCCGTTGCACCAAACAAACTTGGAAGCCTTGAAAGGGTTCTGTGATTTTTTATTATTATTTTTTTTTATCTGACACTTTTTACAAACTCTTGTTTGACAATTTTGCGATACTTATTAACGTTAATGTGGTATTTTTTGAGCTTGTCTTTCCCGGTTGATCTTTTAGGGTGAATTGGAAGCTGAATTTTTGTGTGCCTATTGCACATTTTCGGATTGCCATCGTAGGCACCAAGGCGAAAAATACTGACACCTTTCGTCGCCTTAATTTTTACCTGGTAGCAGATACCTCTCTTGGCGAAAGGTCTCGTGATTATAAATAACTATTCGTCGTACCTACGTAGGTCTCAAATAAATATTATTCCTTTTATCTTTCAAGAAGGTGTTTGGATATAGTTTGCCGCCAGCCGGGGTCGGCCGCCTAGATAAACAGAAAAAGCGGCGTTTGATATAATCCGCGAATAGTTTATTCATTGTTTAGACAATGTCGCGCATCGTGACCTGATACAGGTAAACATGAAATGTGCAAATATTTCTCCACATCAGTCGGCTTTGTTCCGAACAAATAAATACAAGTATACAGTATACCGAACTGTATCGTGGCGTCAGAGACCGTCATTTACACTGTACTACAAAGTCGAAGGTCTTTCAAGCTGATGATAGCTTCTGGTCTAAGAATCAATCTGTTTTGTTGCAGTTCTTTTAGATCGATGCTTCGCCCGTTCTACTTGCGGAGAATTTGAGATTTGGTGAATGAGGCGATACCAGCGGCGAGAATGGTTACCTGCCATCAACAGATGATGAAATATGCGCCACCTAGTGAAACGACGCAGCACCAATTTTCATTGTAAACTCTTATATTTTTGGCAAGCCGATGAAAAATGAATGGCGAAACTTAAAACACTCCGTTATCGCGATATCGTGATCGTTATCGTGAGCTTTTTTAAGCTCAAAGCTTAAGCTTAGTTTGTGTCTTGATTTTTCTAATTTTTCTTAACATAATTTTTAAACATGCGAAATTTAATATTCGCAATAAATGTAATTAGGTCGATTCATGTGAATGTGTGGACATATGCATAATTTTAAATTTTGTGCATGTGCACATATGTGGGCACGTATAATCACTGAAAAATACATCATACCAATTTAAAATAAAATATTCATAATAAATTCATAATGAAATAGAGATTGTCTCCGGGACAGCACCGGACGAATACTAATTTTGAAAATATTTTTCCTGTGAAACCAGACGACAATTCTTGAGGAATGTTGGCGCACATTAAACTATTGAGATTCTGACTCAATCTTACTGGAAAATTTGAGATACCATCAGCATTTTGAAAAGTCGATTTATAATAGGGGGACATCTCAAAATTAAGGTGTCTCTATTTACGGTGATATGTGCATTCGCTGCGATATTTACATACTCGTTTTATGATAAGATGACACGAGCCAACAGAATATTCCATTAATCATTGATAACAAGGAACTCCTCTCTAGGTGCCTCGATGCCTCCCCAACCAACACATGTGCGCTGCATACGCAAACAATATCGTCAGGCCTATACAAAATTGAACCGGTCTAAAATCTAAAACCGGCATCGAAAAGCGAGTGGGAAGACGCTGTTAGATTTCGAAAAAAAGAAGTGAATCTCTCTTTTGTTGATAATACACAGCAACAGTGTCTCCACCTCTCGCATCCCCCCAACCGTCTGCTGGTTTTCACGTACATCCTTTTCATAATCATAATTCATTCCAATGTGAAGCTCACGTTGTGTGTGTGTGTGTGTGTGTGTGTGTGTGTACGAGGGGGTAGTGAAGCACATTGTTGTGGGGGTAGAATACGCAAAGAAAATCGTGAACGCTGATAGTGCTTCAGTTGTATTCTGTCTTGACAGTGACGGGTGCGCAGCCTACTCAAGTCCCAGTATAGCCAACCATGTGTGTAAAAATAAGATTTCCCTTCGCGTTTCTGAAAATGTGACCGGAGTGATGAGATTATTTAGCACCCTGTACCACTCAGTAACCTTGTTATATTATGCAGAGATCGTTCCTGTTCTTTAAACTAGACATGCTGCCCTACTACATGTCACAATATTCCTGACAGCCTTGTGCCTGTCTCAATGAACGTCTAATTAAAATTTTGTTTGGCGTGTTATGCTCTCTGCCAATATTTGAATAATCGTCCTATGCCATTTAATTTCGGGTTTCAATATATTTACGAAACGACAATCCAACGACTGACGCACTCAAGAACAGCTTCTGGCGGAGAGGGGAAATCGGCGCGGGCCACAATTTACGGGTCACCCATTACATGTTCTGTAGTGACCTCTGTTGTGGAGTTGTCTTTGTCGATCAAGATTCAAGACTCATAAGCAGCACATGGTTCCTCTCTGGCTTGCGCGAGAGTGCTCAAGGGGTGTCGAGAGTTTTAAAATAATTGAGCATGGCGTTGAGCGTCCTCTTCCATTCTCGTTTGCATTTTGTCTAGAACTAAAAGGCGCAGCCCAAAAAGAGATGGATTGGTGGGGGGAACAGAGAGAAAAGCAAGCAAGCAAGAAAGAAAAAAACTGGGGAATTTCGTGGACCCCTGTCTCCTCTCGCGCCATCTTCACTCCAGCGCACCTCCCCACACCACACCACCCCATTCCACCTTTTCGTCTTCATTAGGGATGAGAAACGAAATTTGGAAGTGCTCATTTTCTCAACAGGCAAAATGTTAGGAGACAAGAAGCGCTGCTGACGATTTTTGAATTTTTTGCTGCAAATGAATGGAGGTTATTAAGCATCATTTTCACTAGGGAACGTTTCACGTTTCGCTCCACCAAAATGTTAGTTTGTTTTGATCAAACGCATGTGCTCGGTATGTCCAGACAAAATGGCGTTTGTATAAATACATGTTCTAGCAAATTTATCAACAACAAAATTATTTTTATTGTTTTTATTTCGAGATTCTTAATTTCTGAAATTTCAAATAATTTTTATTTCTTTTAGTACCAAACTCATAAAATAATGTTTTTGAAATTTCATTTCATTCGATCATGATGGACGTCATGATATCGGCGGGGATTCTCTTTTTTATCAGTTGACGAGTTTTTGAACCGATTTCCAACTCCACACAATACTCCGTAGTGGATGCTGCAAACTCGCCGTATTCCTACGGCTGTTCCAAGACTTTTCTTCCATTGGACATTTCGGAGAACTTTTCAGCTGCAGGCGTTCAACTTTCCAATAACATTTCCAGTCGGTCGGGCCAAACAGTTATTTTTCTAGAAACTGAAATCAAACGCCAAATAACTCGAAAACCTTCGACATTTCTGAAGCGGAAAAACGAGGCATTCTAAGTTCTAACGGGCTTCCCGTGCTGCGGGCATGATCATTTTCGTTTGACCTCTTCGACATTCTTTTGCACACAATTCCTGCTCTCAGGGATATGGGAACAGCTGGGGTGCACTTGCGCAATAATGTTCCACCAACGGCCTACCCCTTCCCCCTCACACGGGGATGTTATCCAGACACAATTCCATACTTTGAGGGCTTTCACTAGAGACGAGACAAGAGTTACTCTAACTTGCTGTTTCTGCTCCATCTTGCCTTGAGAACTCGCTCACGTCCAGTAATCTCTCCCGAGACACTTCGGTTTAAAAAATACTGAGAATGGGACGTCTTGAATACTCTGTATACATAATAGTTCAAGTTGTGCCCGGGACAGCGCCGGACGAAAAAAGAGGGGCACAGTCGGCGACAAACTTCAAATAAAATAATAGAATAACTATTATTTAATAAGGATAAACTAAAATGAAAACCACTGCAACTGACGAAAAACAAGAACAATAACGATTCACACTTACCGAGTCCTCCCATATCCTCATCTCCTGAGGAAAATTTAAATGATTTTCAATAATGTCATAAAATATTTACCAAGATAGACAGTACCAGCTTCAAGCACCGCACTGCGATCATCAGCTGTCTTTTGGACTAAGAATTAAACAATTAAACTAAAGCGCACTGGAATTGATCTCACAACATGGTTTGTGCGACCAATTCCACTGGCTGTGAATTTACAACGAGTGAGAGAGCAAGAAAAGCTAATATTTGCTATATTGCAACTCAGAAAAGTTGTGTAAAAAATTCAACCTGATTAAAATAAATTTTTAGAGGTTTTAGTGATGTTCGAGGTAGGATCAACGCAAGACGAAACATAACCTAGTCTCGAGTGTGAACTACCTTGTATAATACCACCCTATTGGGCTGCCCGGCACGATCTCTTTGTTTTTTGGATAGTGCCGGGTTGATGTTTCACGTTGTTATAGCACCCCATTTTCCTAAATTAAGCATCAGCTGCACGACAGTATCCCAGAGCGCGCGCGATGGCTGCATGCAGATTGCCTTCTGCCCGCGCGCGCGTCTGGCATCTGCGACGCGCCAATAAAATATCTTCGTGAAGAGTTCACCTTTCGGTAACGCCCCTCCCCCTCATCCCCGACAGCCTCGTTTCATGTCTTCCCCCCCACCCCTCCCCCGGACACCGTCGGATTGTGATGTCGTCGTTGGCACGCGTGCGCATTCGAGATAGGGGGCCGGGTGTCACCAAAAATGTGCTTCTCTTACGCGTGCCGCATGTACATTTATACTGGCCAACGAACTGATTCTGTATTAGAGTGACGATGGCGTAGTCTGTAATTTCAAATCCGCCCAGTGTTCCAATATGGCAGACGTTCTTCATTCCGTTTTTGGCTCGAGCACCGTCTAGTGAACATTGCTGGACATTATCAAAAGTATGTCTCCGGTAATTTCTTAATAATTATTATAAAAATTACAAGAGCACGCCGCGATGAATGTCAGATTGAATGACAAATAAGCTTTCATAGAAAACCTTCATAGAAAAACAGAAAAAAATAGAAACATAGAGAAATCATAGAAAAAGAAACAAAAATAAAGTGAACAAATATTTTCAAAGTACAGAAAATCCTGTAGTGTTCTTCCATTAACTTAAATTTTTTAAGTTAACTTAAGTATCGAGTATTTGGGTTTAGGCATACAGGATGGGTTGCGGGATGGATAGTAATTCATTATTTTCACCAACTTCTCTCCATCCTATGTGCCTTTTAAATATTCGAGTGGTGTGTCTCAAGTATCTCCCAAAAAAAAAAAAAAAACCGATGAGGGCGGGCAATACATTTTGTTCAAGGCATATGCGGGGTCGCCTATTCCCAATAATAATAATAAAAATAATTTCTCATCACCCCCTCTCTGTGCAACCAATAGACGTTTTCGCGAATTGCATCTCTCCACTTCTCCACCCCCTGTCTATATCCTCCTTAGACTAGTTGCTGAATGGGGCGCGTTCCACGAACTTAAACGCGATTCACGCATCAGCAGTTTGCATACAAATTGAAATTTAGTGTCGTTTTCAATGCAAAATCCTTTGCTCGGTCAGCGAAATTTCGGGAATACGCATTGAGATACGAGAAAGGAATATTTTGCAGTCTTGTAATTTTTTAACTACCAGTAACGAATAGGAGCATCGTTGACTACAGAGTATTTGCCAGCTTGTCTCCTGCTGCGGAATGCCTTAAATAAATAAATCCTAATATTTGAAGCCGATGGAGGTTATAATAAAATTGGCGAAATCTTAATTCTGTTTGTGATGGATTTTGAAAGGAACGTTTTGGGCGAGGACAATTTAGTCAATGAAGAAATTACTCTGCTTGAAGTTTCTCGTACCATGATTGGGCCAAATACATGACGTCACTAGTCAAGAATTGGGACTGCTAGTCCAAAGGAATACTTTCAATGAATGTAGCGTGTTCAGTCCTGATTCAAGTATTGGGTGACAATGCAAATCAAGAATCTTAATTGGTTAAAGCATGCGACATCGAATTGATGACATGAGCTCACAAAGGTCACAGGAGGACATAACGACCCTATCCAATATTTCTTTGCCTCTCTCCATTTTTTCTTGCCACTTCGTCTACCCCGCTCGTTCGCAAGTCGTAGCGAGGACCCCGAAGCTCGCCCACGCCGCCCCTCCAGCCACCCTGTAGAGGCAGAGCGCGGCAGCCAAGCCCGCCTGCCGCCTTATGCCACGCTGCAGGGGCTCACCGTACAACAAGCGGAAATTTGTCTAAAAATAACTGAAAACATATAGGTTCGTGCTTTTGTGCGCGCCAGCGAGCACGTATATATTTTTTTTCGAGAGATAGAGAGAGAGAGAGAGACGGCCATTATAATGCGAATGTGTTTTGGTGTCTGGGAAGGTCGGCATTATCCGAAATGTATTGCATGTGTGTACGTACTGTACAAGAGGGGAAAAATTTAGAACGTGTTGTCACAACGGTGCACAGTCGAGAATTTTGTCGCCAGGTGGCGAATTTGTTTCTGAGACAGCTGGCATTGGATAAACAAAAGGTGTTCTTAAGATTTTGGTTTTTGTTAATTGCTGTGATTTTATATTTATAATTTATTCTGTAGTTCTATGTGTTTCTCAGAGATTTAAATTCAATGAAAATTGGAATATTAATCACCATCGTGTCTTAATTTTTTATGGCGACTTTAGGAATGGAAGGCTGCAAGGATCACGCAGATAAATCGTAATTTTGAAATAATTTAAATCGAAATCACAAAAATCGAATCATGCAAGAGTTATTTTTGAAACAGTTTATGAACACTAGAATACACTGATGATCACAGATAATCACTGAAAAATACATCATACTAATTTTAATAATAGTGTTTGTTACGGTGATTTACCGTTGATTTAACATCTTATAACCTGGGGGGGGGGCAGGTAGAGATCTGGAAATTTTGCCTAACCTAGGCTGCCTAGGAAAGTGGTCTCTAACGTCCCGATATCGAGGTACTGGTCATGATTTTTACTTCTATTCCGAAAGAAGGCGTGTGAAGGAATTTCTCTTGCCCGAAAAAATGCGAAGGTGTCGGCCGGAATCGAAACCGCGATCACGGGTTTCTGAGGGAAACCAGCTACCTCTCGCTCGACAAGAATTTAGGTAGCTTTTGCAACGAATAATATCAATTTTTTATCTTAGGATTTATTAGAATACGAAATATTTGGCATTTCCAATATTGATATTGTTCGAATGTCGAAAAAATTAGTGATTTGAATTAATTCATAGGAAAATGTTTCCGTATGCATAAAGATTATCATTTTTTAAAAATTCTGACGCCAGAGGTCGCTCTTCAAAGCGGCGCAAACGACGACAGCCGTAAATATAACAATGCAGGAATAAAACCGGATCTTCGTGATTTTACGACATTTTTCGTTGCCTGCTGCGCGATCTGACAGGAAGTTTGGTTATTGGCTTGGGCGGCGTTTCTAACGCGCGAAACTGTCGGAAATGGCTGGCGGCAATGGTGGACTGTACAATGTCGGCGACGGAGTTTTCGACCGGATCCGAAAAGGGTGGAAGGGAGTTCTCGATAAAATTGCCACGGATCCAGTGCGCGTGTACGTACGCGGATAGAGATTTCTGCGTGGCGAACTCAAACATTTGAAAGTTCTGGGTGTGTACTAAAATTGTACCAACGAGAATTACTAGAAAAAAATCTTCAAAATGTTATTCTCTCTCTTCTGTCATATTTGCTAGTGTTGCGATCAAATATCCCAGTCACATCACATTGCGTTCAAAAGAAAACTAATTTCAAATGCAATTTGGTTGATAATATAGATTCGAATAATGATTATTAAGCATACAATTCCACTTCTGATTGACTGAAACTCAAAAATGCGATGTCGCACCATGAATTTTATTTTGCAGCGGGAATGTTCGTCGAAGTACACACAGTACGTGTACAGTATACTGAAGAAAACACTGGAGAAAATATTGGTTTCGGGGAAGTACATCGTTTTTTCGTTCGTTTGTAAAAACAGAGTTGGCGAACTGCACAGAGTCGAGGCAAAAACCAGTTTAGGTGAGCGAATAAAATGTTTGTAACTGCTTGAAAAATTCGTGCGCGTCAGGACTCTTTTATTTTCTCCGTGTGTTGATTGGATTTTTGCCGCAAACGTGCATTTTCACCGATTCACCTATTTATTTTCTGTTGCCACATACACCTTAGTTTATCTTCATGAGACCACATCGTCCACCTTTTTGAACGCAGACGAATTTACCAGAGACGTTCGGTTACATGATCCTAGAAATTGCGAATCATTTAAGGAAAGCCTTTGACATTCCACACAATGATCAACATTGTCTACTGTCTTAAGTTGAAATTGCAATTGTGGCAGCAACATGATTCAACATTTTCGACGACTTCCCTCAAAACAAAAATCATGTTGTGTGCCACCGATTGGTCATGACTCGGTGGTCTCAAGGCGGCACAAACTCTGAATATTGCCCAGATTACATGTTCGTTCTGCGCATGCGGGGTAGCGCGTCTGTGATGCGTGAAATTGGTGGCCTCTGCTGTAGCAGCAGGCCATGCTGCATTTCCGAATGCTCTCTCGCGCTTTCCTAACTGCCTGTGTAGGCCTACGTCTACGCAGCCGTGGTGAATGGAGAGAGGAAGGGGGAGTCGTTTCATATATGGTGGATGCGCGCCTTCGTCTATGCATGCACATGCATACGCTGATGAAACGAATTTAATTAGATTACCTTATTAATGTTGTGTGCCAAGCGTGCACACGTCTGCGCTCTTGAACATGGAAACGGTTTAGAGGCTCTTATGTGTGGAACTTGTGTAAATGCGACAATTTTATAGGGAACGTGCTTATGGAGCCTCTTCGGACCCGAGCGCCTCCTTCCGAGTGCTGTTCACAATTTAGTTTAAGCATTAAAACATTTCTCGCATTTTGAAATCGTCATCCAAAGTGACCCGTCAATAGTCATGGCCTCTTATTAGAGTAACGATGATCGTTCGATTTCATTTTCCCCGAAACTTGGAGAGCAACCACTTATAGCTGGTGTGCTGCGTGTGTTTGCCGCATATTAGGGGCATTAATTGATTTGATGGCTTGGCTTAAGTTATCTGAAGCGGCGGTTATTCAAATTTGCACAATTTTATATTTATTTAGATTTATACAATTTATTTGACGCTGTCCAAAGTTCCATTCCTGGCGTTGGCTCTCATTTGTTCGATCCCCGTGTTCTAGTCAAATTAAATTTATTGCGTAATCCTCGTTACTAACATATGAGCTGAAGCACGCCTTCCTGATCTCGGGAGGATATCCTCGGGCCTACTTTAAACTCATATTACATATCTGGATGAGACCAACTCCAGATGATCTATAAATTTTTTAACAACTATACTGACTATCAATGTGCAGTAGAACGTTGGGGAACCTGACTCTTATAGCTCCGTTACATTTAAATACGGTTTACATACACATAATTAGATTGCCTGGACGAACAAACGTAAAATACGAACCAAGTTAAATGGAATGTACGTGAGCGTATTTACACGATTAAAGCAGGCGCTCAAATATTAGGCAATTTAATCTAATAACCTGTTTTGCAATACAGTACAGTAATATTTGGAGATAGAAAAATCAAAAATGAGTCATTTTCAAGTTTCAAACATAATTTTAATTTACATTCGTGTAATTCTTTTTGATAATGTGTGCTTCCCAAAATGTTTTCCTCATTGGTGTCGAATTTCTTTTCGTTCGTGCGAATCAGCTTTCGCAGTGTACTCTGTATAAACTAATAATCGCTAAGTCATTTGTATAATTACGGAGCCGTTGTCACCCCTATAATGGTGTTGGGGGACAGCGTTGACGCAAAATTTGGTACGTCGTTTGTCGTGTTAGATCGCCATTACGCCAATTGCTTTTAATGCTTGTGTCAGTCTGTGTGGATAGACTTGACGGCTGGGTTGCCCGAAAATATTTCCGCAAATGAGGGAAACGCTTTAATAACGCATAATATTACTCCATGGTCGAATTAAATTGCTCAATGTCTGTTTTATATGTTATTCCCCTTACATGATGCAGGCTTCCTTGTTAATGCGGAGCAACCCGGAGGCGCAAATGTGCGTGAACATAGAAATGCATTGGGTAGATGGTCGTATCATATATAGTTTAGGAGGGGAGGAGACTCAAGGAATTCGACTGTCGTTCTGGCCTCATAGAATTTTCGATAGTTTATATTCTTATTTTATTGAAATCAATCACATCAACTAGGCCTTTTAAAAATTTTGTAGGCTTTGCAAATTATGAGTTTTAATAAATTAATCTTCATTTTGTTTTCGAGGTTTCAGTGTTTTAAGATAAGGCTTAACAAAGCAACTGGTATGTGCGAAACGAATTCATAAAATCGTTGTGGTTTGAAAATCTAGTGATTCACATTTGTTTTTTCGGGGAACATGCGCTCGAAGAAAATAAATCTGCTTCCGTTTTGACATATAACTTTAATACGCCTTTTTCATCCTCATATAAATACAAGAGGGGTACCTGGCTTTGCCTGGGTTTACAGTATCCAACAATGAAATAAAAAATTGTTTAAAGGTGGACGTTAATCGTAAAATAAAAGTTATATTTAACCAAGACTCCCGACTTCCCGAGTAGCTAGAGAACATTTCGCGAACATCTTGCGCAAATATCACAAAGACAAATCAGTCATTACCAAAAATAAATAATATATGGTTAATATCATTAAGATAACGTTTGTAATTTGGAAAGGATTTAATGTGTAGTAGACAACATTTATTCCTTTCATATTATGGGTGTTTTATGCTTGATGATTCGATCGCTTCGGTTTTTGGCGCCAACATTAATTTGGGAAAAGCACTGGTGGTGGCCAGGCAAGCATTCAGATAGGTTACCCTGGCTCAGGACCGTGTATTTTTATCATCGGTGTTTCTGAAGACATTGTTTCCTACTTCCATTAAGTTTGCTCTTAATATATAATTATAATTATATTAATAGTATATTGTATTTAAGTGTACTATTGTTGTTTGTTTTTGACATTCTGAAAATTTTGGATTTTCACATATTTTAATAATGTCATGCCTCAATATGTGTTTTTACTTTAAAAATATAGGATTTACAAACGTTTGACAATTGTAATGTTAAATTGAAAGAGAATCTTTTAAAAAATATTTATTTGATTATTTTCTGATTTTAATATTGTTAAATTATTTTTATATTAAAATATTATCCGGTAATAGTATGTGGTTGGAACTGTTATCTGGTTTGCTTGGTTGTCTCGTGAAATCGACGACGTCATGCTTTTGATGTGGAGACGCCATTTTTTAAGTTTGAAGCGGAGATTATCCAAAATGTGGTAACGCTTGTTTATTATGTAATATTGAAAATTGAGATTTCAAATTCCGTCGCTCGCGAATTATGGTGGTCTACTAACGGTATGCTAAATGTTATGCAATTACATTGAGACGTTCGAGAGTTAGTCTCCAAACAGGAAAATCCAATCCTTAGTTTTATAATATAGGATTTGCTTCAATTTTCAATGGACAAGGACGAGTGCCGAAATCTCTTGCTTCTGATTGGGCCATATTGCTTACCCAAGTGTCACAATTGTTTCCAATGTGCTCTACCCCTTACACATCTCTGTCCGAGACCGTCATGCGTGGCACGAATCGATTTTTTTTATTGCGTTTGCCGACGCGAAAAAAAAAGAAAATTGGAACGAGGCGTTAGGATGTCCGTTGGGGAAAGCGAGAACTAAATTAAGGGGAAATACCAACACCATCTCTCTCCACTGTGCTCAGTGCCGCAGATTAGGAAGGGATTCCATAATCGACTATGATAATTATTTACCATTTTCGCACCCTTTAAACCCTCCCCTCTCCCCCTCCTCCTATAACCACTTTACCCACCGTCACCAGCATCTTTACCCACCCTGATCACGTGTCTGCGAGGCTCGTATGTGTACGGACACCCCCACAAAACCATTACCCCCCTCTGTAACGAGGGTTTGATCTAGTGGAACCCACTTCATCCGAGCATAGGAATCTATCTCGGTTTTGCCAGCGCAGTTAGTTATGTGGAATCTCCTCCTGAGACCAAGGATGCGTTGCACAATGCTTATCTCCCTCGAGTATCGTATAAGTTTATTAATGGGCAACTACGAAGCGCATCCAATTTTTAATTAAAAAATTCACCGACAGTGGCGTCGTCCACTGATCAAGGTAGTCCCTGTGTAGCTCAACTTCATGTGAAATGCGGATCTCATGCGGATTTGCTCCCATGCTCCTAGACCGATACAACATTTTTATGTCATATCCTTGCATTCGCCGTACATGCCTACCCTAGAAATGGGGACAGAATTCATCGACTAGAGTTTCCCCCTTCCCCCTTACAATGTATGTGTTGCCTCTCGTCTTTACGAGGACTACGTTAGGGATTAACGAGAATTTGTCGCGCTCGTTTCGTGAGGAGTAATTTACTTTCTGGCCTTCTTCTTTTCTTCTGTGCACGGGTGGGTGAGCTGGGGGATGAGATGCTACTTGCGTTCCTGCTGGTGTGGGAATGAAGCGTGGGTGGGTGGAGGCAATTCTATTGAGACTTTTGATTGCCATAGCCGGTGGGTCTGCTTGCTTGCGGGTGTGTGTGTGTGGGATGGGGAGGGAGTACTCAGCTCTTAAGCTTTTACGAGTGGTTCGATCGTTGGTTACATGTGGTCTGAGCCTCGGCTGAAGCACCGGCGAAACACATGCACTGCAAATATTGTGTGTGTGGTCAAAAATTCATTTAGGCTGAATGCAGTGTGGATGACCAATGCGGGGAGGCGTGTTTGAAAGGAGCAACTGATTCAGCGTGAGACACTGGCCCGAAGCATTGCGGGAGAAGATATTCGTGGAGACAGTCTCCATCACTTCAATGCCAGGTTTGGATGGCGAGAATAAACCGTTCCAGAGACACCTATCGGCAGGACTCCTCGCTAAGATCGTAACTGGGCACGCATCAATCACTGGGGTGTCATTCGGGAGGCTGGTTGCATGCTTGTGAGTAGGACTTTCCATAAATGCTGGATGCGCCCATTCATTCCTATGATGATGGTGCATGTCTGTCTTACACGTTTTTCGTCACCGCAATCGGGGTGCGTGTAATCTATCAACTGTTTTGATCTGCCGGACATGGTGTAACGCCCAAAGAAAGTCAAGGGGTTACGGCTGACGGACGCAAATATTGTCCACGACGCAACCACTAATTTGATAACTGGCCGCAGCTTTGCCGGGTCCATCTATCAGCCCTGCACTCGTAAGTTGATGTGAGTTATGACATCAAAACACACGAATTGATTGATTGATTGGGGTTCCATCAAGATGAGATTAGCCTCTGTTTTTGTTTCTATATACCGGGTACAGTATACTTATATAAAATATGTTTAGTGTGTTTTGAAAACTATTTTCTTCGTGAAAATTTGTCTGGTTTGAGACAGTGTAGAAAAATGATAGCCAATGACTTTAAATTTCCTTTTCGAATGTCGAAATGCACTAGTCTTACTTTCAAACCAACATCAGAGACGTGAGGTACGAGTATATGGTTCTGCTAAGACGTTTAAAGGCATTTTGATTTGCTCAGGACACATGCCCCGATGCAGGATTTTTTGTAGCACTCGTTTGCTCTTGAGTTTAAGATTAATAAGACAAATAAACAGCGTAATGGCACCTTGTCGATGAATGTTCTGCGCGTTTGTAGGGGACAACGCCCTCTATGTGAACCGTAGCGCCCCCTAGCGCCAATGTCACGTGACCCCGTGGCTCGTCTACGTGTCGTCGAGCACGGAAAATACTCAGAGGGAAAATAATGTTGACATTTCTCGAATAAACTGCGGACCTTGCTTTATTCCTAAGAATGGAACGATGACGATGCACTATTCGCAGACTACATCTAAATACACTAACAGCGTCTTGCCCCCGTTCGCAGTGACCTAGCGAAATGTAAATATTCGTACTCACATGAGTCAATTTATTTCAGACAGAGTAAGTGTGTGTACGCAATCTTGATGGTCGGATATTCACAGACATGTTTTGATGACAAAGTTCGGCGCTGGATGTACATTCTGAACTAACGCGGGTTAATTATACGCCGTCATACAATAAAGATGAAGTGATTAAAATCGTGCAAAAATGAATCGTAAGTAATAATTGATAAATAAATTTAGAATTTTGAGATATCGCCACCATTCGGATTAATTATTTACTCTATCTCCGATTGTGAATGTCACGTCTATGGAAGAAATTTCATCTATTTGGTCGCGCCTACAAAAGGATTCAGTTTGCAAACCCTAGCTATCTGAGTGCATACCTGTGACTAGAAGTGGTCAAGTGGTCAGCTTTCCTTGCGCAAGCGTGACGCCTCCCATTAATGGTGGGTTATATCACCTCTCGGACCACGACATAAATCCAGAAAATCCTGAAATGACCAACACCAAATAAAATCCTGTCTCGCGGAAGAGCAGCCTACCAATAAACGGCTTGTTACATACAGAGAGCGTTGCTGAATAGTTCTGCCTGCGTCTTTCCCTCGTTGAATGGAGAAGCATCTATCTAGCTTGATGACAAGATGTTTGGGAGAGGAGGGGGGACGGATGTTTCGCCGGTCGGAAGCTAAGTCGCGTTACTTTCGGCAATAACGAGCCCCGCCATGCCGAACGACGGGCCGTAAACGTCGATCGACAAGAAAATTTGTCATCGTAAATAGAGTTCTTTGATATGAGAGAGATGAAGCGAGTTGAGTCTCTGCGCGCATGTGCTTCGTCTCTTGGCATCATCGCCCCCCACTCTCTGCCTATTGAGTCGGCAATCAGCGTGTGCAATCGAGATCCGTCAAAACAACTCCACTCACAATTCACTACTTCTATCTTCAGCGGTTACGTTGGTTAGTTTGCCCTCAGAAAAAGGTCAGAGTGTCGAAAACATAAGTATTACGGGCATGCGTAATTGTTTAGGGACACAACAGCAACCTTCAAAAATGTAATTTGTAGGACATCACGAAAGCGCAAGTTTTTCAAACTATAATCTAGATCTAGCAGCTCAGTCTTGTTTGATTCCAACTGAAAACAGGAACCCAACATCGGATTTGATTATACACATGATCCTTGGATCGAGTCAGAAGTCGTGACACATGGTAACACTTGGACGAATCGTGGAACCCACTGTTGGAAATTTATTTTTTATGAATTTCAAGTGTATTCGGAAATCATGTTTTATTATTGAGCGAGTCGTCGCACCGCTCAGACGACATTTTACATGTCGGATTTAGTTAATTTGCGAACCTCAACACAGCTTGTTGGTGGTGGAGGGTGGTGTCCCATCGACGCACTAAGCGTTTTCCCTACAACCCCATGAGTTTGAAGCTGGCGATCCTGTACAGGGTGTGAGCCGTTGCCAAGGAAACGAACGGCGTATTGCTTCGTGTGTTGGATCTGTAACTCTCACGTATCCATCATGGTGATCCGTCGTTCTGTACGCCCTCCCTAAGCCACCCGTGGAACTAATTGCGCACACGGAAGAACAAGCCGCACTGTTTTTAACCAATCAGTCGGCCTAATTTGACTATCAATTCGAATCTGGAGTTCCGTTAGTTTCTCTTCCGAATCGATGTATCAGTCGACCAGTCGCAGCTCAGTTGGTCGTAAGACATACTTGTGGAGCTGGAGTCCCGGGTTCGATTCCCGTCGCTGGCTCTCATTTCATCGTTCCTGGGGTACTGTTGAAAATGTGCTCCTCGAATACCGTTAATGAAGCGCCGAGTTCGATCGGAAAATTAGTGCACCTCATACAGTTGAAAAAAATTGAATCGCACTTTTTCACATACATGAAAGTACCTGTCCTTCCTGTTCTATGACGAGCCGCCAGCGCGAGTTATTTAAGTCTAGTCTATTCGCTTAAGGGTTTCACCAGGTCTCCGGAGGGTAGTTGGTCGTTGGAGCCACGCGAGCGACGAGACCCAGAAAATGACGAGAATAAATAAAAGCGTGTAATATGCTTGATCGATAGGGACGTCTCCTTACACGTCTGACGCTCGCAAATCTTCGGCTGCCAGGCGCTGAAGAAAAACTATGAAGTTTTAGTAGCGCTTCCACAGAATCTCATTTGTCATTGTTTTTATGAGGGGGGCAGGACGGCGCATTGATATA
Organism: Mycogona germanica; assembly: GCA_034698785.1. Taxonomy (NCBI): domain Eukaryota; kingdom Metazoa; phylum Arthropoda; class Diplopoda; order Chordeumatida; family Chordeumatidae; genus Mycogona; species Mycogona germanica. The sequence continues at coordinate 5,131 of JAQGBY010000425.1, read as the reverse complement.
CCAAGAGTTAGCCAAGTCGCCGCCAAGAAAATAGCTGGCAATTGCCACGCGACGACGCTAAACGACAAACAGAATCCAAACAACAAAACACCACGATGTTCGACTCTTCTAACAGCTTCAGCAATTATCTGCCTGCACATTCTGGGTCGGGTCAAGTGTTGTCAGGAGAATTAACTTAGCCCAACTGCCCTGGCTCGTCTTCTCTATTTCGACAATAAAACATGAGAAAAAAATCAGATGGACTGCACTTTTTTAAAGTCAAATAACGGTGATTGTGGTACACCCTCGTCAAACATGCGATACAGCACTAATAAATGGTATTTTTGCGTTTTCATTTTTGAAATAATTTTATTTTTAAGTCGTTAATCAAAACAAAAATAATTCCAAAATTTCCAGAATATGATGTAAGATACATAATTCTATTCTTTTTAATCTTATTTATTTAAAAAATTTCCCATTTTCCCTCCATAATAAGTATATTAATGTCTAATATAAGTGTATTCTTGTGTTTAAAATTATTATAGATATCACTTAACTGAATATAAAGTTGTTTTAAGAAGCATTGCGCCGTCTAAGGGGATTACTAGAAAATATATTCAAATATTGTTCATGTTAACAGGGTTGATTGGAAATTTTTTATTTTTTTGTATTGGTTGTAAACAAATTCAATTTTGTGGACACTTTCACTCCACGCAACTAATGAAATTGTGTATGCTGTGCATTCAGAAAAGAAACATGATTCTGCAGGTTTGGGAACCTCTGGCTACTGTAGCTGACGTTTTTAATTTTTTTGTTTTCATTTCTATGATTTATGATGTCGATATGCGCCCGTCAGTATATTTTTCTGCGCGACTTCTTACTCGTGGCCGGTGTCTTGTACACCTGATAGTAATCGGTTAAAGTCGTTGTTTTTGTCTTGTAAATCGCTGATGATGAATGTCGGTGACACTGGTTGACGAATTGCTGGGTGCCGCGGTTTAATGTCGCCTGCGCGGACGAAGAGTAAATAATATTCGGGCTTCAAACGAGCAGAAAGGAAGACACAAACTATAAGAGTGTATATATAGAAGTCTCTGTCTTGGCATCAATCTTATTCAAGTGGCGTCTTCGAAGTTTTTCGTACCGACTAAACCGCCCGAACAACTACTAGAGGCGCCTTCAACCTTTAAAAAATAATATATTTTTAGAGTATTTTTTGTAGTAGTTTTAAAATAAAATCTTTCAAGGAAAATACCATATTACTCTGTTCCCAATATCATATTTGTTCTGTTTAATAACTTCCGAGGGACCTATGCCTACTTTAATTTTTAATTTGTCCTTCCATAAATAATAATAATAGTAAATGTTGTATGTAGTAGAATATTTCTTTCTGACATATGATTAATTGATCCCTGATTGATTTAGCCCTCATTTTTTACGTCGACATTTTTATTAGTTTTTAATGTTTTTTCTCGGATACTTTAAGGGCATACTTGTAGTCTTTTGTAGATTCATCATTGAGCTAAATTCCTAATGTTGAAATATAATAGGGTTGTATTAATAATTACTCCGACCATAAGCAACTTTATTACTAATTCAAACAGAATATATACTTACAGCGACTGTAAGTTACTTATGGCTTAACTAAAAAAAAAAAAAAATACCAGATCATGGCACTATAGACCTTCAGGCCGCAACCAACAGACGTTTGCTTTTTGTGCAAGCATTTTTTCTCCGTTTTATTGCAATTGTTGTGGTTTGTAGGCACAGGCGAGACACAATTAATGACTGTCAGACGACGTAGCATCGCCTCAAGGATCGTATTGTGGTATAGGTTCGTGGGAAAGGACAAAAAATGTCGGCATTCCGCGTTCGAAGTATCACTGTCATCATCATGATCGAACAAACGGTTTTTTCCCCCCAAACATATAAAAGCTGTTGGCTATTATAGGTTAGATCGACTCAAGTCTCCAATATACGTGAACTCCCCCCGTACAACGTGCGTTGGCATTGTTCAATGCGCGGTCGCAAAATTTGCAGTTAGTGAACGCCAAATGGAAAAATACACTGTTCTCGATAAAAAAAATTAAATTTAAGGATTGATACAATTTTTTATCAAAAGGAAAACTGTGTTACAATTCGTACATTCATATGTTTTCAGTGAGCGTAAAGTGAAAATGTCCTTAGTGTTGTTTATTAAATGAAATGTAGAATTTCTCGTCTCTTGACTTTTCCCCGCCAAATCCTAATTTACCTCTAGGGTCGCTGGGATCCCTAAATGAACAAAAGTCATAAGAAACAAATTCGACATCAATAAACTGTAACTGCAACAAACCTACTGATGACCTGAAACGCCACCAGAGGGCACAATAACTGTCATGCACAGAGACCATACTTTTCTAGAGTTTTCAGTTAGCTCACGAGTATGGCCACACAAGTCAAAGTAAATTAAAAAAGATGGTCGCCTCCTTTTCGAAGAAATTCGAAATTATTGATGGCGACGAAGATGTTGCGATATTTAGTGCAATTCGTTCACCAACTCGACGTGCATGAGAGATATTAATCAATGTTCGTTCCGGGGATGAAAATAATAGATTTCGGCTGTCCCACAGTATATGGCGGTGACCCAACTTCGAGCGTTCGCTTCACCTTTTACACCAGTCTCCATAAACCAAGTCACCTTTTTTCCTCCTCGTCCTTTGACGGCAGTATCAGAAAAGTCAGAAAAGCAAATTGGTGTCTTATCTAATTGGTAGTGGCACCAATCTCCGCAATGTCGCCTAATTAGTTAGGTTAGGGTCATTCCAAGTGACATTTTATTACCTTTTTGGCTTGACTCGATAAGCTAAATTCGGCCGTTTTACTAGATGGCTGATCAACTGACTGATGACGCGGGCATAAATTTAGCAGCTCCGGTTTCGCCAAGAAGGTGATGAAAAAAAAAGAAAGAGGGGGAAAATCGCAAGGGAAAAATACAAGTACAGACTATAGAGCCGGTTTTTATTTTTATTTTCGTCCGTGCGCGTGAAGCGGAACGAACAACGAAAAATGGCCAGTAGCACCAATAAGAACCCGCAGGGCCCGGTTGCAGAAAATATCTTTCAATTGCTTGCATCCATCCAGTAACGGCAGATCTAAAAAAAAGTGATGGTTACAGATCCTACTCAAAGAACCTGGTCTGCATGTCAATAGGACAGTAACTTTTACAATTGCCGTCCTGGAAGTTCATTTTCGTCTTTCAAATTTGATTCTCAACATCAAATTATGTCATCTGCGCATGCGCACAATACCCAATTTCACTCATTCCGTTTTGTGCGCATGCGCAGATGACGTTATTTGATGTTGAAAATCAAATTTGAAAGACGAAAATGTGGATCCTGCAATTTTCCCTATAATCTCCAGCTCAAAGAAGTTTCAAAATGAAAGGTTCATATTGACATCTCGTTTCTGTTTGAATTTCAAGGTGCATCGAAACGTGCCAACCATATGAAATTAGGACATCTGATGGAATCATATCCAGATGGAATGGTCACTGCTTATTTTGGTCTCTCATATCAATGCTTGACCTAAGACGAAACATTCCTAGTTCAGTTAGAGCAGAAGATTTTTACAGGACAAATTTAACTCTTCGAAAATGTCATCACTGCTATAGGTACGTTTGTCGCCGAAAGTTAGATAAAAATAACTGAGTGTGACCTCAGTAAATTTGTATCGCAATTATGAATGAATGGAGTCTGTCTCTAAATTTTGCATAAAAATCAATGCCTGTTTGCTCACCAAGGTCGCAAGAGTGGCGACCTATTTCCAGCTGATTTTCTGAAGGACAACATTGATAAGAACCCCAGAGACCCAGGACCCTGACAATGGACACGCCAGACGTGCCTGAAAATGTCGCCCAAAATGTGTGACAGTATTTTAAAATGTGAAATCTATAATCAAGATAAATTTTGTTACATATTTTAAAAAGCGTTTTCGAACGTCCACAATACGTGATTTTATTCCAATCACAAAAGACGAGAATTCATTTAATCAAGTCCATCGAACTATGGTGATCTGCATCAAAATCTCGACGTTCTGCGCCAGAATGCACAAATAATAACGAAAGGTGGCGCCATGGTGTTCGTCATGGGACCAACAAGTTCACGCCTGACTGACTGACTCACCGTTCTAAAGTTCATGAATCGAGTATATTCACAGAGCGTCGAGCTCAGATTAAAGACAAAGACGCTTTTTTGGAAAACTCGAAGCGGGGTGTCATTCATCTTCGGTCGTTTCAGGCAGCTGCGACAATTTCAACTATGGCGTCCTCTTTTTATCCCCTTTTCTACTCTTACCTGCGTCACCCACCCCACACCCACCTACCCCATTATTTCTCTCTCGCCTCATCCATATTTCAGAGGACGAGCGCGCAGCTGTAAACAGCCCTCGTCGCGCGCCGCATCAACGGTTTTATACGCGCGACAAATGCTTAATTATGCAAATTAATTGTCACCGTATATTTACGGTTCTCTCGCCGTGTTTTTAATTGACGACTATGGAGCTCCGCTGTCTGAGCGACGTCGGTTTCGGAAAAGGAAAAGTGGATCCCCTTTCCCTTTTCACTAGGCGTTCACGGTGGTTTTCACTTTTTTATTTGGACTACTCGCCTAGTCGCCTATACGAGATCCAAGAAACCACAAAACGCAAATCGGGGCAATCTTTCCTAAGGGTCCATTTTTACACGCTTAAAATGTTCTCGTTTTGTTCCACTGAATCGTTCCACTTTGTTTAGGTGTTTAAATAAAAATAAAGAGCGAGGCAGAATAAAAATAGCACAGAAACAAGTCTAGCGGTAATAAAAGAATGTGAACTGAAAGAACGTGTTTATTTATTTAAAATCGAATGACTCGCTGGACGCGAACTCAGGGTGAACGGCTACAAGATCGTTTAAACAAAGAAAGTTAAACGATCTTCTCGAAGATAAATAAAGATAATTGATATATTGTTAGCCAGTGGTACGGTAAAAAATTCCTTTTTCAATTCTTGGGTAGTGACGAAAGTCTTGGTTTGAGTTCGTACGTTTATCTGTTGTGTTTTCGCAAATTTCAATTATGCTTATTTATCTTCGAGAAGATTGTTTATCTTTCTTTGTTTAAACGATCTTGTAGCCGTT